>NKZO01001547.1:0-103547 GCA_002370185.1 Metschnikowia sp. 01-655c1
CTTTACCTCACCGGAAGATTGCTGCTCCGTTGAAGACTCCACAGGAGGATGCTCATCCTCAGCTTTCTTTTCGTAAGGCTTGATGTATAACTCCACATCAACACAGTTTTTGATGGGGATGATCACATCTTCTTTATCAAACACAATAACACGTGCGCGACCTTCATAAAGCTGACACGATTGGAATGGAAGATCGACCTTTTGTTGTTCGTCCGTGTAGAATGTAGACTTAGGAGTTTTTCCACCAACGTACAATAAACCATCGACAATACCAGCATTTCCAGGAATGGAGATCTTGTCAGTGGTTGCGAAAGAGCCGTCGTAGCTGAATTCCACAGGATTTGGAGACCACAAGTTATGAACCATGAAAATGGAAGTAACATTGCTCTCTTCGACAATCGGAACCGAAAGAGCCTCCAATTGGCCGTTGTACTTAACATAGAAAGCATATGACGATTTTGCATCTGCAGCCCAAGCTGTGGAGGCCACAAGCGAGGCGTAGATGAAATACAATGTCTTCATGATGATTTGCAGATTTTTGAAGGGGTGGAAATTGCCCCTGTTTTGTAGCACAACCAAAAAAATGCTCAAGACTCCTTTGAACCTTATTTCTCTGAGCAAATGCATTGTTCCATGAACAATAGTGTTTTAATTTGCCTGGATACTTGCATGTGTCCTGCACATACGATGCCAAGATATATTTTGAAGAGGCTGTTCCAGCCCTCTTGCACCTAAAAATATCGGCCATTGACTCGGTTCTCCGGCCACGTAGGGTCTGGGCGTTATTGCCAGATCTTGGCCATTCTGTCTTCCGACCTCTCCTTTTTGAAATATCCTCTTTGGAATGAATTGGTGTTGGTATCCAGTAGCGTCTAATTGCGCAGCCCACCAATTCTAGTTGCTGGACCAAAATAGCCACTGGCTGACACTAATAAATTAATTGACTTTTTAATCACCACTAATCCTAATTAAGAAATCTGGCCATAGTAATGTACCTTGGCTTTCCATACACGTACTTGTTCAGGTTGATGGCGAAGAACGGCTGAGCCAAGTGCTCTTATTCTAGACCGCGCGTATGCTGGGTGAGGGCCTATATGCCGGACAACAAGGCTGAAATGCGTCACAAAACATAATGTTTATGTCACAATGTTTTTGTAATTTAGGTGGTACGGTAGGTAGGGTGGTTAGAATTGTTATGTTCTTTAATACATTTATGCCTTACTAATACTTTGCTCGTTGATGGTTCCTCAAGAGAGGAACCGAAGTGGCTTATATAACTTTGAGAGAAACGTGTTACCCGAAAAACTCTCCACTAGAACAATGGTAAGGATTGTTCTAGAATATTCCAAAGGGACTGGCACGGCGTTTGGAATGGCCATTGTTACGATCGGACAGAGTAGGCTTCATGAATCCTCTATAGGCAGGGCCCTGCCTATCGTGGATCTAACAAGAATAGTATGGTTAGATTTATAAAACCACTCGAATTTTGTGCAATGTTCTTCTTATTATTTTATAGTGTACCAGCCGTGTACGCACTCCGCGTGGCTTGGTGGCTATGTATGGTTGCCCCAGGTTCCGACCGTGCACCTTTACGTGAGACCCCTTCACTGAACTTCCATACAGTATGTTTCATAACTATTCAAACAAGCGCGGCAAAATTAAACAAACCAATCAATCAAAAAGTTTTACTCCTTTGCACAGTCTTTCAAACCAAATGGCGTAATGTTTCACACCAACATTCATTAAAATTCAAGATTTTGAAATCTTAAATCTGGAGGATTGCCTCATATGTACTACATTTGGGAGTCTGCAGTTTCAATCAAGGGCTACCCCGGAATTGGCTCTGGCGAGAAGCCCAAACACCCGTACACCCGGCTACCTCAGCAGAAAATGGCCCAACGCAAACGGCTGTTTTTTCATGGTACGAAAAGAAGAGTGGGTTTGGTGGAATTCTGGAATTCCGGACTTTACAATGCATATTTTTGTAGCTGAAAAGGTTTGATGGTGGCCTTTTAAAGGTGCCCTGATCTTTATGGTCACGTGTCCACCATTGAGTTCCGGTCTCGTGCTTCTTTCCACTAATACCAAAACCACTACACCATAAATTGGCCAAATATTCAAAGAGAATCTTAATTTGGTAAAAACCGGATGCTCTAAAACAGAATAGGTGAAATATCCAATCGCTTAAATGATACACTACTACATAGGACGGAGTGTACAGTGACCCTTTGTTCAATTGTGCTAGTGTGATTCGAAACATTTGCCGCACATGCACAGTGTTCTTCAAACTATTCAAACCACACTAGCAAAATTAAACAAACCAATGATTCAAATAGTTTCGTACCCCTTCCAGTGCAGTCCCGTTCCCTTCGCCCAGTCTTTCAAACCAAATGGCGTAATGGTTTCACACCAACCTTCATTAGAATTCAATATTCTGAAATCTTAAATCTGGAGAATTGCCTCATATGTGTTGAGCTTTACCGAACACTCTGTCATAGCGGGGAACAGTTATGTCATTGCTTGCTACTAACTATAAGAGTTCTGGCACAGTTGTAGTCATTGCTGAGTCTATTAGCGTGTTAGGTGTGTTACAGTGTTGTACTAGAAGGTCCGTAATATATTGTGGTCAATCAGGATACCTCTCAACCAAGAGCGGGATCCCCTCTATATATATCTTTCACCTTGGATTCCTTCTTCCTGCACCAGATTTGTCAATACATTGTCTTAGAGTCAAACCTGACTCTCCCTGACGACAAGACCCGGTTGTCATGTTAGTCTCTACTCAAACGACCTGGACTGCAGGTAACGACTTACCTGCATACAAATGTTAGCACATCTTGCATGTTCAACAATATGTACTACATTTGGGAATCTTGCAGTACCAGTCAAGGGCTAGAACGGACGGAACTGAACTGGAAGGGGTACGAAACTATTTGAATCATTGGTTTGTTTAATTTTGCTAGTGTGGTTTGAATCGTTTTTCCTCGCTGGTTTTTTAATAGTTTCGAAAATCACTGTACCACACCCTCAAACTACCTAACATGAGCACATGACACTGTAGTTAATACTGTTGAACATGTGAGATGTGCTGACTCGTGTATGCAGGTAATATGTTACCTGCAGTATAGAAAGCAAGGAGTGCAGACTAGTATTGTATCTGGGCCTTGGTTGTCAGGAGAGGTCAGGTTTGACTTGAGACAATAGATTAACAATCCAGATGCAGGAGAGAGGAGTCCAAGGTGAAAAGGTTTATATAGAGGAAATTCCGCTCTAGGTAGAGCGGCATCACAAGTAACCATAATATCACGGAACTCCTGGTACACATTAGTAGCACAACAAAGATAGAAAGAAATGAACAAAGACATAACCGTTCCGGATCATGAATTCAAGAGCGGTAAACTTCAACAAATACAACTAGTTACTAAAAATTCAAGGCCTCAAAATATGTTTATTACCTTTATTAGTGGGTCAAAAGATGTAATACATCTTCATGATCAAGTAACAATTTCTATGGATAATTAGGACAATTATACGAAACACTGTTCCAGATATATTCAAAGAGATGTTATTATTACGGGAAGTCATGGAAAGTTTTATCACCCAGGTGCTGACATCACTAAAAATTGAGTACACTAGTATGTGACATAAAAATGAGCGGAAGCGAAGGTGTAATAATATGTGAATTGAATTTCCCAAACAGAAGTCAATGAATTATCCAGCTTGTATTTAATTTTCTTACCAATCTGAAAAAAAATTGATTCCTCTAATTTAGGTTCAGGGATAACAAATTACTAGGTATCCAATACCAGCACCCACTATCAGTATTAGTATTAGTGTCAGGTATCCCGTACCAAATATCCCGTATCAGTGCCCAATATTTGTATTAGTATCAGTCAATACCAGTATCACCATCCTAGTGTCGATCCCAGTATGACCATACTCTTCCAGCTAAGATGCATATTAACTCAATCCACTTCCCTTAAACCTTTCTTGGCTTCCCAATACTTAGATCATCCAGATTTCCAGCATCTAGTTAAGACACAAGTTAATACATCTAGTTAAGACACTACTTAATACATCTAGTTAATACATCTATTTAATACATCTAGTTACTACACATTTGTTAGGTTCTTGTTAGGTCAGGTACTCTGGTTCTTATGTGCGTACTTAATTACTTTTAGAGGAGAGAGCGTGCGACTTAGCGCGAGAACAATAGCGATGAACGCCGTCCGAACATCGTACGATGTTAGGTCTCGGCCTCTTGAGATGGCCATTGTTAGGATTAGACAATGTAGGCTCAAGATACCTCAATAGGTAGGGCACTACCTATGGTGGATCTAACACTCTGTTTACAATGTTCATTCGCCGATGAATCAGAGCTGCTTATATAACTTTTTAGGAAAAGAGGTGGCTGGTCGCTAACTGGTAGAAGGTTTATACAATGAAAATTGGTATTAGGCGCATATCACCTCCATAGGTAGATCACTAGCTAAGTTGTACAATTATGAGCAATGATGCTGATATGAGACGCGATAGCTTGACCGGAATTGAGGGCCGCGATCGGAATTGAGGGCCGCGATCGGAATTGAGGGCTGCGATCGGAATTGTCCAGCTACAAGACCTCCAAAAGTCCCCCACGAATGCATTTTCGACTCAAAAATATGCATTGTGAAGTCCGGAATTCCAGGATCCCAGCAAACCTATTTTCTCAAAACAGAAGCGAAAAAAAGGTCGTTTGCGTTGGGCCTTTTTGTGGTGGGGTAGCCGGGTGTACGGGTGTTTTCCCGCTCGCGCCCCCCCGGTTAATCCCTGTTTGAGCGTTCGCATAAACCCTATTATAATCTGGAATTGTTATGACGTTGGCCTCCAATATTCTCTCTAGTACAGTGCTTCAGGGTTCATCTTATATCACTTATATTCTTCTCTAAACTAGATCTCAGTGAACTATTTTCACTATTGATATCGCTCAAATCTGAGCAGGATCCTCGCTAAATGTAGTTAGTCCTGGGGACTCCTAAACGATCCCTCTCCTTCATCAATCTCTCTTATCTACAGGGTCTTCTAGAAGACAATGCCCAGAGCTAGACAAGAGCCTATATAGGCTTAACTATACCTTTGTCTCTTCAACAATACCCAACATTGTTTCATCTGGATGTCTTGGCATGAACATGCAATACCCACACATGTCGCGAAGAACAATAACAGTTAAATTCTTGTTGTAAAGTTATGTCAACGAGTACCTAGCATGACCCGAGGTACTTCGTGGATATGTTATATGCACGATCTATGAAGAACTAAACGAGGTGTGAGGCGGGTGAGAACTCGTCACCCACTCCCAACCTGCACATAGTTCTTCATAGATCGTGCATATAACATATCCACGAAGTACCTCGGGTCATGCCTTATACAATGAACATTGTTAGTATCAGGCAGAGAATGTTAGATCCACCATAGACAGGGCCCTGCCTATAGAGGATTCATGAAGCCTATTCTGTCCGATCGTAACAATGGCTATTCCAAACGCCGTGTCCCATTGTTGCACGAAGTGCTACAATGACCCTCTTTCGAATACTCTAGAACATCCTTTCTATTGTTCTAGTGGAGAGTTTTTCGGGTAACACGTTTCTCTCAAAGTTATACGAGCCACTTCGGTTCCTCTCTTGAGGAACCATCAACGAGAAAAGTATTAGTAAGACATAAATGTATTAAAGAACATAACAGAGAGGCTTCACAAGACCTAATAGGTAGAACACTACCTTTGGCGGATCTGACAGCATTCAACATTTTAGTTAATACATCTAGTTAATACATTGTAGTAGTAATGACACTCCACTTAATACAAGACATCAACTAGAGTATATTGGCCTGGAACCCCGGCTAAAATTAGTCAGTACTATTAGTCAGTACTATTAGACAGTACTATTAGACAGTATTAAGAGTCAGTACTATTAGTCATTAGTACTAGTAGTAGTCTTCGATCTTCTCATTCCTTAGCCATGATCAGTCTAGTGTTTAACAGCAAGATATGAAACATCAAATAGAACATGTAACACGTCAGACCATCATATCTGAAACACGTTAGGTCTACTCTAAAACCAACTAAGTTTATCTGAATTGAGTGCTTCTTGGGCTCATAACATTAGGTTTGGGTACCCATGCGGCTCCAAGGAAGCACTACCTTGATGGTAAATCCGTTTATGATAACCTTAACCTGTTTATTGAACTCACTCAATGTTGGTTTTAGTTGAAAGGATTGTAATTTGAGCCTCTATTCTTCTCCACTCGACCTATCTACTATTTCGTTACTATACTTCTACAGTACTTCCAATTTTCACACTATAAATCACTACCTCTATTTCTGATCTCTTTTAATCTGACTAATCTATTGTATCGCAATATTAATACTACTTCCACTGTCTACTACTCTATTTCTTGTCTATTCTGGAACCAATATAATTCAAACTCATTCCTATTACTAACTTATTCTACTCACTTTCTAGGCCCAGTATCGTTCTACGCTCTTATGGTTTTTCTACCCCTACTATACTACCCTATTACTATCTTATAGTACGTATGTTCTGAAAGCTCTGGTGACTGGCATGGTCTGTCTTTCCAAATGACTGTCGTGACATGCTACTGCACGGTGACTAAGTGGTGGACTAAGTGGTGGACTAAGTGGGGCGATGAGTAAATGGGGATATAAATCAGTTTAAAGTTCATTATAATTCTGGGAGTGATTATTGGATTAGGGGCTGTTGATTCTAAGCCTCTTGATTACGGCTTATTGCATTATGCGTTTAGGGCATCACCCGAGCCCACGGTTCAATATTTCGAGGAATTCCAACTCTCCTTTTTCTTCCGCTATATTCTAGTCGGTGGAGCCAGAGTTCAGGTTAGCTTACTTGACAAATACTCCTGGTTACGAAAAAAAAAAAGCTCGTGATTGTTGTGCATGCCATCCTCAGGAATCGGATCTTGGTACTCGTACACTGACGGGTGCCACTGGATATACATTGCAATTGACTGTTACGAGGTTGAAAGTTTTACACAACTTTAGTCACTATGATACCAAAGATACAGACTACACAAACCTATAAGAACCATAACCTAAGACAGACTAGATAGACTAGACTAGACTAGACACTGAATAACATCATACACTTCAAGGATCTCAACATCAAATTGTGCATGTTAATTGAGTTCTTCCAAAGTAATAGGTCTGAAAATCAAGTGAGCTGACTTTTAAATGTTTAGTTCTGGTCTGTGTACCCACTGAATGTTCCAAAACCTTCCTGGAGGATAGGTATGAAGATTAGCAGAATAGCTTAAAACAATTATTATCAGATCCACCATATATAGTACTCTACCTATTGAGGTATTATGAAACCTCTCAGCCTGATAATAAGAGTGTTCATTGTATAAGGCCTTTTACCAACCACCGCTTCTCTTAAAAAGTCATATGAGCAGCTCAGATTCCTCCTTTTAAGGAATCGGCAAATACATAGTAAACAGACCACCTGAAAAAGAATCTAACGGTTATGTTAGTATAATGATGACACTGTTCAGGGGACGCTGGTGGATTCCATAAAGGGTAAGTGCTCCTAACCATCAAGTCTTTTCATATGTAATCAGAAACAAGATTGAGTCTATTTCTTATGAGGACAAAGCTAACTGAAAGGTTGAATTGAGGGAATGTCTTATGGGCCCCATAACCCATACTTCAATATATTATTCTCTTCTATAATCACTCTTGTGTGATCAGACTTCATTGATATTTTTTTTTATTTATGGCAATTTATGGCTTGCTTTTAAACAAATTTCCGATCCAAAATTTTGGCCGTGCCACAGTTTATCTTTTCTGTTGCTCCTAATTGCTACTAAGTGCTTAGGAATTGATTGAGAAAAAAGGATATTCTAGAAGTAGTAAGTAGAAGTATGTTCACTGACTTGAAGCAGGAAATCGGGAGAGAATGGCTCACTTTAGACTTCTTATGTCTAGGTTCTACATACTAGACTTTCATAGCCAATGAGTAAGTGCCAGGTCATTGGCTAACTTAGTCATTGAGTAGAGCTGGAGAGAAATCAGATTGTCAATAGAGGTAATGGAAGTTATACCAAATAGGGAAATTGGAGGAGTAGACAAGTAGACAGAGATAAATAGACAGAGACAAATAGACAGCGACAAAGAGACAGAGACAAATAGACAAAAACAAATAGACAGAGATAAATAGACAGAGATAAATAGACAGAGATAAATAGACAGAGACAAAGAGCCAGCGACAAAGAGACAGAGATAAATAGACAGACACAAATAGACAGAGATAAATAGACAGCAACAAATAGACAAGTAGATATAGACAAAAAGAATGATTGGTTTCATGGTGTTTCAGTTCATACTAAGGCTGCAAAATGTGCGTGTCAGTCCCTTGACCATAAGTGCACATTGCACTACACTTGCTATGAGTATCGCACGAAACTACTGCCAGATCATGCAATATCAGTCCAATACCATTCCCACATCTACCAAAATGAAACTGTATCTACGGAATTCCCACCATTATTTAGTACATCTTTGAACCCAGTGCTGGTGTCAGTAGATGCCTATATCTGACACAGTGTAATCACTCTCCTGAAGAATCATTGGTAGGTGGTACTATGGTCATAAACTTTCAAGTTATAGATGCATGTGACACGTAGACTTTGGAAGCATAGACATCTCGTTTAAATGAAGAACAGATCATTTAAATAATTAAAAGAAGGTATAGTTAAATGGATGCTTGATACCGTTAGCAGTAACTAGCAGTAACTCCTAGGAGTTCGAAAGGATAAGAAATAAAAAGATGAGTCGAAATGGTGTTTTTCAGAACAACAATGCTGCGAATGCGAGTACACCTGCACCCATAGCATTCCTGGTGGCTGAGTTGACGAAAGGAGTGATCTTACCAATGCTTTCGAGCGTCATAGTCTGAGGGGTATCTCCAAACGCACCAGACTTTAGTAGAGGAAATTCGGAAGGCTTTAATTTTTTGGAACCATCGAGCAACTTGTTTTGGGGAGCAATGTTCTGGAGAACCTTTCCTTTAGAAGTATTGCTTTTAGGACTATGGCCTTGAGGAGTACTTTCGGGATTAGCGCTTTCAGAAGCCTCACCTTCAGAATTGAATGCCTTGGGTGGATTAACTGTTTTAGCAGACTCAGAAGGGCCTTGTGGACGTGTTTTAGAGTGTTTTTCCTTGTCCTTAGAGATACCGTTTTGGCTGCATACGGACTTGGCTGAATCTTCAGGGCTGGACCCTTTGGTGGGTTCAGGAAAAATGCAGATCCCCGTGATACTCAATGTAGTGGGAGTGCTGATGGTCACGGTCGAGGAATGGCACTCCTCATTGCACACGGTCATGGTGATAGTCATCTCTTCCGAAATGTAAGTGACGTAATTGCTATAGGTATTCCACTTAATGATGTCCGAGACGAACATAGTGTTTGAGGCGGAGCGACACTCACTGCAGTTGGATCCTGATATGGGCTTCCGGCTGAGGCTGGCGTTCCACATCGAAGCACCTGGGGCAATCTTTATTTTGCACTCGGCGCAATCCGTAGGCAAGCTTTCACTGATGTCCAGGTATTTGGCCAAAGGTGGCCCAGAAGATTGAGACATTTTCAAAGATGCAAACAGTTTTGAAGATTCAGAAAGTTTTGAAGATTTCGCAACAAAGATCCTGGGGAAGGATCCGGAAAAGCTAATGCTTGAGTTGGAATATCTGGACCTATAAGACTGCGATAATTCCGAGAATACAGATGATCTAGACAAACCTGCCTGTTTTGAGGATTTCGAGGAGCTAGACGGACTAGACGATTCTGACTGTCTTGAAAATTTCGAGGATCTAGACGATTCCAAATGTTTTAAAGATTCCGGAGACCTAGACGTTTCAGACGTTTTAGACCTGGACGACTCAGACGACTCAGACTGTTTTGACGATTCTGATGTTGAATGTTTTGAAGATCTGGCAGATTCTGATGTTGGAGGTTCCGAAGACCTGGAGTAGGAAAAATTATGGGAGGATGCAGATTCGGAAGAATTAGACAAGGTAAACACTGGAGAGGTGGAATTGGTTGAGATGGAGGACTTGGGTACCCTATGCCTGGCAGACGGCGGGGCGGATACACTGGAGCCAGATGAAGAGACCACTGGGACTGATTGGGGTATAATCGGGGCTGGTTGGGCCACTGGGACTGATTGTGATTCCAGATTTGATTGGGAAACAATCGGGACTGGTTGGGCCACTGGGACTGATTGTGATTCCAGATTTGATTGGGGTATAATCGGGGCTGGTTGGGCCACTGGGACTGATTGTGATTCCAGATTTGATTGGGAAACAATCGGGACTGGTTGGGCCACTGGGACGGATTGATTGGAGATCATAAAACCCACTAGAGGCTCACTGGTACTTGAGTTCAACGATTCATGTTCCTCATCCTTTTGCTTCTTATTTTGATCTTCCTTACGCCAAGGTTTTGGAATCTTCTGAATCCTACTCAGGTCATAATCCGCAGGATTCAATTTCCTATAACCCCGAGGTTTTTTCTTGTAACGCAAAAGGAGGATTTCCGTTTTAAAGCACCTCTTATGAGTAGGGAAGTAGGTAATAAAACTCATCTTGAGCTCTTCGACGAAGCACGAATAGAATGTAAAGTTCAACTTGCTATTTTCAAGCTTTTGAAAAGGGAAACTAGCAATCTTGGGACCAAAAACAACTATATTTCCGTACAAACCCACGAACCCCGGAGTTTCTGTCTCATTTGTGTGAAGGGTACCGTTTGTGTAGGTGAAGGCGACGTCGTAATCCGATTCACTTCCATGTGACAACACTGTGTAATCTCCAAGATTATGACCGCTAAGCAGCATCCAGCTCTGCCCAACTTGAGCGAATAAGAGCAAGGGGTGGTGGCTGTTGGGGAGTCGTGCATACGCCGTGAGAGCATGAATGAAAGTAAGAATCAAAAGAGTGGCATTCATGGTCGTTTACAATACTCCAGAAGAAAAACTTGACTTTCTATTTAGATGGAAGGTTCATATCATAAAGTTTTGCTACCAATGTACTAGTCATCTAAAGAGATTTGCATTGTCTCAGGAACAATAGCTATAAAACAAACTTGCATTGTCTCAGGAATAATAGCTATAAAACAAACATACGCAAGTGGATTGCTTTGTTGAAAAATAGCACCGACTGAGCGCGCACTGCGGTCTGTAGATTTGATAATGTTGGAACATGAGGAACCAGTACATCTCTGATGTACTGCATGTTCCATGAGACTGCATGTAAGCAGGACAGATGAAACAGTGATATGCAGGAACAGACGAGAGTAGACGACGTCCCGCGGAAAAAGGGAGCGGGCGGTAACATAAGACTATATAGAATAAGAGACGACATTGAGTTGATAAGAGTACTGAGTATAACTTAGATATATAACCGTTCCAATCTATGCGTTAGTAGATGATAAATTACAACAGATAATTCCAGATCAGCTAGAAGTGCTGGGGAACCAGGTGGCCGGCCCGTAGAGTAACCATGGTTCAAGATCCAGAGGACCCTTCTTGCTATAGGATATAGATCTTGAACCATGGTTACTCTACGGGCCGGCCACCTGGTTCCCCAGCACTTCTAGCTGATCTGGAATTAACAAATCTAAATACGTAGATCCTGCATACGCATGGAGAAGAGGGTAGTTTCGAGAAACATTAATCACTTTTAGAGCCTTAGACGGCGTTTGGTAGGATCTGGGTGCTATTATTGTCGCAACATGGCGTATTCTCAATGCAACATGGTGCTTATTATATAGAATTCTCCTTATTGTCCATTGATATACGCGTTTTACAGACGCACCATCATTCCGCTCGTCAACTTGCTATGTCACCTATATTTAAGCTGTATCAGAATTCTTTATCCATAGCCCAAATTTCGGTCAGGTGACTTCTTGGTTGCAGCCAGGGGTCGGGGCTGGGTGCAGGTCACCAAGATGTAAGATAACGCTTTCCAAGTAACACCTGAAATTTGTCACGATTGTTTACCGTATAGCCAAGGATTCAATAACCTGGTCAAATTGCCACCTGGGTCTAGATTTGGGACTCACAACAAGCAATATTCTTTAAAGTTCTATTCTGTAAGTCATTTGGGTCATTGTTATTTGGGTCTTTTAAGTCATTTGGAAACGTCTGACGTTCAAGTCAAGAGCCACAACACGTATTGCTGCCACCAGACGTAAGATCGGAAACCACATACTAGAAAACACATGCCTTTTGCCTCTCTTTTTGGCCGATAAATCTAGGGGGAAAGGGTACCCTTTGTTGAGAGTTTCCATAGACTCTCTGGTAAGTTGGAATTGTTATGACATTGGCCTCCAATAACTCTCTCTAGTATGGTGTGTCAGGGTTCATCTTAGGTCACTTATATTCTTCTCTAAACTAGATATCAGTGAACACTTCTCCCAATTGATACCGCTCAATACTGAGCAGGATCCTTGCTTTATGTAGTTATTCCTAGGGACTCCCAAACGATCTCTCTCCTTCGTCAAACTCCCTCATCTATATTGTCTTCTACAAAACAATGCTCAGAGTTAGACGAGAGCTAGACAAGAGCTAGACGAGAGTTAGACGGGAGCCCATAGAGCCCTAGCTCTACCTTTTTCTCTTCTTCAACAATACCCAACATTGTTTCATCTGGAATGCTTGGCATGAGCATGCAGTACCCGCACATGTACTGGTCTCAAGTTCAACAAAAAGAAGCTGGGTGTGCAGGTAAGCCGTTTCGATATAGTTGTCCTCTAGTACAGTGTTATTCGAAACGATTCAGACCAGCGCGGCAATTGTTTCAAACCACACTAGCAAAATCAAAACAAACCGATAATTCAAAAACTTTTGTACTTATGACTTGAAAATTGCTAGGGATCAAGGATTTAAAATAAATTGGTTATGTGAAGTCCTTATTAAATATTAAAAACAGTAACTTTTAGAATTATTGGATTGTTTTGATTTTGCTAGTGTGGTTTGAAACAATTGCCGCGCTGGTCTGAATCGTTTCGAATAACACTGTAGACACTAGAGCAAATATAAGGGGACATTTCGGTGACGTGCAAAAATATAAATATTTTTTTGGTGGTTATTTATAAGAGTGTATATTAAATTTACTGATACGTATTAATTTCCGAAATAGGCAGTTTCAGACATGTTCTACATTCACTGGTAGACTTGTGGGTGAAGGTTGCATTTTGGCTGGAGGGTGCAAATTTTAGCCTATAAACATAAGGTTGGAAAAGATGCCAGCAGAACAGGAGATAAAAATGGCAATATGTAGTTTAGCTTTCCGAGTGATTGCTTTGTGAATTTGCGTTTGAGATGTTGAAGAAATGTCCGAATATAGTAATGTCCCAATGCGGTAATGTGCCATGCCAATACCCAGTAGTCACCAATGTCCTTAGAATCAGTAAGCACTTGAGGGAATACCGAGCCACCTTTTTTAGTATGAAACGAAACAGTATAAGTTAAGCCCCAATCTGAAGTTCGGAGCTCGTAGCTTCAAAGTCCGGGGTCAAACCAACTCCTTCCCCAGCCATGAATTTCTTCCAAAAAGCCAATCTTTCAAAACCAATATGAAGTAGTTCAGGCCAGTAATGATTATCCATATTTTAAAAATTTAAACCATTAGGTTCAAGATGTGGAAACACATGGCTGGGTGTATTCTGCACATGATCCGAGATGAATCATCTAACTTTACCAGCCACCAAAGCCTAAAGTTATTTAGACGACGTCAGAGAAACTTCCCTACATCCCCAAACGTTCATCCCTAGACTTCAAGTAGCCACTAAATTATACCTAGGGTCCTCCATAGAAACATACTAGAACCATACCAGAACCATACCAGAGCCATACCAGAACCATACCAGAACCATACCAGAACCATCTGTAGAACAGATATTATAGACCATCAATGAGTTTAGAACCCAAAGTAATACAGAAACTTAGTAGTTCCACAATCCTCCAAAACGGGCTCAACTTAAACATCACTGTCCTTAAGGTACCACTGTTGACGACACCTGTGGCCATGACCACACCATACACACACCAACCCAAACAGGAATCAAGACAAGACAGAACACTATAAAAGCGGGCACTTCCTAATCCAAATTTATTTTCTTCACTCATTGAACATTGAACAGATTTGAAACAACTCTAAAACAGCTCTGAAACAACTCTGAAACAAACAAAACAATACTTTCCCTTTACCATGAAGCTCTCCATCCTTTCCATTTCCCTTCTTTCTGCTGTTTATGCTGCCACGTCCGAGAAAGAAGCAGAGCAGAACAAAAACGTCGTTCAGGCAATTGCCAAGATGACTAGCAACTTACTCCTCGACACCGAGAAGTTTGCCCTGATGAACGGCATGTCATTGCAGGATATGGTGATCGTTCCCGGCATCGAGGTCAAGTCCAGCAACCAGCAGAAAATGGAAAAAACTGGCTGGTACGAGTACGTCCCCTTGGTCAAAAGCCTCACCAAGGATGTGTTGTTGGGCGTGGGCGAGGTGTTGACCGTCATTGGCCTTGGTGACGTGGGCAGGGTTGTGCTGGGAGTAGGCGAGTTCTGTGATATTCCTACCGTCGTAACATTCAACCAAACGGCCGAGACCTTCTTTAGAATCTGATCTAACTGAAGATAGTGATTTATAGTCAAATTTCTGGTCCGTTTATTATGTCATGTAGAGACGACTTAGTGTGAAACAGAGGTGAAACCAATGTAAAACAAGATGAAAGATGAAACAAAGTGAAACAAGATGAAAGTTGAAACAAAGTGAAACAAGATGAAAGTTGAAACAAAATAGAACCAAATGAAACTTGTGTGAAACTCTGTAATTCCCGTTTCGTGGCGTAGAGTGTAGGGAGGGCTGCAATTTTGTGTGCAGGCCACGGGATATATAAGCAGCCAATCCCCCTCACACTCCTCACCAAAAATTTTTTAGTGCCACTACAGATCCACCAGTCCATGCAGGCAGAAATAAGTGTCATACAATAACACATACTAGTGTCGTCAGATACGGTAATAGTTATTTGAAGATATACTTGTACTTATAGTACCACTATTCCGTCATACTACAGTACTGTACCACTATTCCGTCATACTACAGTACTGTACCACTATTCCGTCATACTACAGTACTGTACCACTATTCCGTCATACTACAGTACTGTACCACTATTCCGTCATACTACAGTACTGTACCACTATTCCGTCATACTACAGTACTGTACCACTATTCCGTCATACTACAGTACTGTACCACTATTCCGTCATACTACAGTACTGTACCACTATTCCGTCATACTACAGTACTGTACCACTATTCCGTCATACTACAGTACTGTACCACTATTCCGTCATACTACAGTACTGTACCACTATTCCGTCATACTACAGTACTGTACCACTATTCCGTCATACTACAGTACTGTACCACTATTCCGTCATACTACAGTACTGTACCACTATTCCGTCATACTACAGTACTGTACCACTATTCCGTCATACTACAGTACTGTACCACTATTCCGTCATACTACAGTACTGTACCACTATTCCGTCATACTACAGTACTGTACCACTATTCCGTCATACTACAGTACTGTACCACTATTCCGTCATACTACAGTACTGTACCACTATTCCGTCATACTACAGTACTGTACCACTATTCCGTCATACTACAGTACTGTACCACTATTCCGTCATACTACAGTACTGTACCACTATTCCGTCATACTACAGTACTGTACCACTATTCCGTCATACTACAGTACTGTAGCACTATTCCGTCATACTACAGTACTGTAGCACTATTCTGTCATACTAATGGTATACTAATAAACAGTCTACTAATAGTACATTGATAGGAATAGTCATACTAATGGTATACTAAAACACAGTCTACCAATAGCACTCTACTGATAATTTTAACTTGTGTTTTAGTATATATTAATATACAGGGATATGTAAGTTGTACCTTACAAGACCAAAGTGCTAAGACGGGGCCTCTGCTCCTCTTGTACTATTTTGGTCATCAAAGGACAGCACATCCCTATTGTCCTGGGTCCACACAGTCCTATTTTCCAACAATAGTCTACAGGTCCTATTCATCTCGGGCATGTACGTGTCTCACATGTCTGCTTACAACATATCCACGAAGTACCCTGCATCCATATTCGCTAGGTATTCGTTGACAGATAATGAGTCATACTAATAGACTTACTAAGTGCTAGCAACACCAATGTGAGAGATTCTTGTTACGTCAGGTACTCTTTTTACTAAGTTCATTCCCCGATGATTCCTCCAAAAGAGCTGCTTATATAATCTTTCACCAGAACAATAGCCGTCATTGTTCTAGCTAGCCGCAGGCCATCCTAATACCCCGTACAACGATGGCTGGCAGAAGGCCTTATACAATAGACATTATTAGTATCAGGCAGAGGGGCTTCATAATACCTTAATAGGTAGGGCATTGCCTATGGTGGATCTAACTCAATGGTACTGTACCAATATACAGACTAATAGTATGTATTAATATTCAGACATGCTACTGGTGGTGTACGGATTACAGTCATACTGAATAAAAATTGATGGACATCGTCATTTTACCAGAACATACTAACATTCAGATATACTATGTACAAACAGTCATACTACTAGGTAGTATCAGATGGTAATAAAATGGTTCTGTGCTAGTATACAGTGAAACTACTAGGCCATATCAGACAGCCATACAAAGGGTGGCGGACTGATACTTACTGCTACACTGAAAGCTTTACGGGTAGTGCTGTACTATTTTGACACACTATACAGTCACACTAATGAGTCCTTGTTTATGTCAGTGTCTGAAAAGAAATGTTGATTAATCAATGAGTTTCTCTGGAGAGATACAAAGACTTTCAAGTCATTGGGGTGAGTTCGCTTGTCACGTGATTCTTGTCTTTGGTCAGACACTAAAGTCAGAAACTCATACGGGTAAGACGTTCAGCTAGTGCACCAAGATACTAATAGGAATGAACCAATATGGGTGATTCTAATATAACACACGATGTTGGATTCTTGATCAAGTCTCGAAAACTCAGTACACAATGTTGATTTGTCGATGATCTCAGGAAGGGAATCTTGGCAAATATGGACTTGTCTGGCATACAGTCATACAATACAGCAAGTTCCATATCAAGAAGCGAAAGATACTAGCTATATCAAATAATATAGTATATAGGTCACGGTTTAATTTGGCTTAGCAATACTGAGTTTACTAGACTACTATGGTAATCCTACCCAGAAACAATCTAAAACTATTCCTAGTAAGTGAGTACTGGATTGGTGAGAAAGTAAATACTAGCCATAAATGTAAAGTCTGTCTAATGTCTAATCTACCTAGTCTGTCTATTTGTCCAATGTCTAATCTACCTAGTCTGTCTATTTGTCCAATGTCTAATCTACCTAGTCTGCCTAATCTGTCTAGTCTGCCTAATCTGTCTAGTCTGCCTAATTCTGTCCAATGTCTAATCTGCCTAGTCTGACCAATGTCTAATCTGCCTAATTCTGTCTAATGTCCAATTCTGACCAATGTCCAAATGTGTCAATCCCCAATAATTCAAGGCTGACCCAAAACACCAAATGTCTTGTCCACAGTTTGCTCTTTTGGTGAGGGGATGGTGATTTCCCTTTACGGTTAACTCCGCCGTGCTTTAGATTTCCATTTTGGGACACCATAATGCAGGTGCCAAGGGTCCTGTACCTTCGGAGATCCGGGGCGTATCATTACCCCATCCGGAACAAGATTACTCCTCATCAATGCAAGATGCGTCTAAAGACATACAAATGTCGGAGATAGTTCCCCTCCGGCCTGCACACAAGGGACGGAAGTACCGGAAAAGGCATTAGTATGCAGTACGCCCAAAGAAGGCTTAATTTTTTGGGCAGTGGATGCTCTTGGCGGGGCGTGGCTCGTATTTTAACGGAATCCGGGGAAATGCGCATGCGCAATGTAGCGTGGACGTGATAAGAGGTTCGCGGGGTGCGTGGGACGCGGCGCAGCACTTCCGTTTTGGGAACTCTTACGCAGCCATACCATACAAGGTCTAAATTCTTGGTAAAACCGGCCAAAAAAAAAAAAAAAAAAGGGTAGAGAAGAAAAGCTGCAAATCTGCCGAGAAACAAAAGAGTGTGGGGGGTGTCCGTCATTTTTAGTGGGGTGTCCGCCATCTTCAGTGGGGGACCGTTGGGTGCTTGGCTCCAGTTTCGCATGCGGCGTATCCTGAGCTTGGCGGATCTTGCATCATGCACTGTCCCCACATTTGCAGCCTCTGCAACCACCACACTATAAAAAGAGCCCACCCCCAACAAACCAAGGTCGACTACTTTTTTCTTCACACAACTTCACACAAATTTCTTCTCCTATTCCTTTTGTACCACCCCCAATCTTTAGTGGTACTTCTACTACCTCTTATCTAACTTCTTCTTTATCTTTTTATCTGGTGGTGACTGGCGGTGATGAATAAGGAGACTAGTGACCACGTAGAGTGGGCAACCCCCGCTGAACGGGAAATCGAAATCATCAATGTGGAGGCCGCAGAGGCCACGGAGAAGGAGCACAACGCCACCGTGCGCGAGTGTTTACAAACTCACTTGAAGAGTGTGCTTTGGTGTGTGGTTGTTAGCGGCACCATTATCATGGAGGGATACGATAAAAGTTTGATCAATTCGTTTTTTGCTTATCCGTCATTTCAGAAACAGTTTGGCCGTGAAATTAGCCCTGGAAAATACCAGTTGCAAGGAAAATGGCAGGTATCGCTTTCCATTGCTTCCAATGTTGGTATTGTGTTTGCCTTGGGAATCAACGGGTACTTGATTGAGAAGTTTGGCCACCGGCGCGTGATCATGGCTTCGTTAGTGGCCATGGCCTCGTTTGTGTTTATTCTGTTCTTTGCCACCACCAAGGAGGTGCTTCTTGTGGGGCAGATCTTGTGTGGATTGCCCTGGGGTGTTTTTACCACCATGGGTCCCACTTACTCGTCGGAAATCGCCCCGTTGGCGCTTAGAGGCCACTTGACCGCTTATGTGAACATGTGCTGGGCCATCGGGCAGTTTGTGGCTGCCGGTGTGTTGAAGGGATTAGTCAGCAACAACACAAAGTGGTCGTATAAGATCCCGTTTGCCATTCAGTGGGTGTGGGTGCCAGGGTTGATGATCTTGACGTTCTTGGCTCCCGATTCGCCTTGGTGGTTGGTGCGCAAGGGCCGTATTGAGGATGCAGAGAAAGCCGTCAAGAGATTGACCCATAAGAGCATCCATAACCGGGCCAAACAGTCGGTGGCCATGATGATCCGGACCACGGAGTTGGAGAGACTGCAGGAGGCCGCGCGTGCAGATAACGCATCTTCTTCGGGGTGGAGAAGCTACATTGAGTTGTTCAAGGGCTCCAACCTCCGGAGAACAGAGATCGCCTGTCTTACGTTCTCGGGCCAGCTGCTCTGTGGATCCACGTTCGCCTACTCGCCTTCCTACTTCTTCCTGCAGGCAGGACTCAACCCGGAGGATACTTATAAGATGAACCTCGGCACCACCAGCATTGCCTTTGTGGGAACGGTGTGTCTGTGGTTTCTTTTGAACCGTGTGGGACGCCGGACTATTTACGTGACGGGATTTGGAATCATGACGGGACTTTTGCTCTTGGTGGGGATCTTGGCATTTCCTGCAGAGAACAAGCCAGCCGTTAAGTGGGCCCAGGCAGCCATCATTTTGGTGTGGGTGGCCACGTATGCGCTTTCTATTGGACCCATGACCTTCACCATTGTGTCAGAGATCTCGTCCACCACCTTACGTGCGCAGTCCATTGCATTGGCCCGGAACACATACAATATCTGCGCCATCGTGGCCGGAGTCGTGGAGCCCTACTTGATGAATCCGACCGAGGCAAACCTTAAGGGCAAAACGGCGTTTGTGTGGTTTGGCACGTCGACGTTGGTGTTCTTGTGGGCGTTTTTCCGGCTTCCCGAGACCCAGAACCGCACATACGAGGAGTTGGACGTGATGTTCGAACGTAAGGTGCCTCTGCGGCAGTTTTCGTCATATGTGATTGACCAAAACGATTTGGGGCTTGGCCGAGTGTCGGTGGAATCCAAGAGAGACCCCAGTTTGGCTCCCACTCGCAGCTCCGACAAGTAGTCGATCGCATGTACTTCGACTAGATACCATGACTAGATACTAATATTGACAAATATCTACCATTGATTCTAAGACTTTTAAGCATATTCTCAAGTCATTATCGAAAGATGTGGGAGGGCGATATTACCTGCAGGATAGTTCGATATGCAGGACAGCATACTTTCAAAAATTCAATCTAAGTTCTTAGCACACATCAGTACCTCTGTACTAATTGATATTGGTAGGTCTGGTGCTGGGAGAAAGTTTGGCCTCTCTTTGGTGATATATTTATTTTTGGTGGTGTTACAATAGCGGGAGCTTGTCGTTTTATATTGGGGTGAGTCCTCACATGACCAAAGTCACGTGCGTGGATGCGCCGCTATTTTCCCAACACACTCTTGAAAGGGCCATTCCTACCTTAATGACAAGTACTGTTGAACAAGTGAGATGTCCTGACCCGTGTATGCAGGAATGTGGTGCGAGATGTGTCGAGATGGGTGAAAACTCTTCACCCACTGTCAACCTGCATATAGTAATTCACAGACGTGCATATAACATATCCACGAAGTACCTTAGGTCCGTACCTGCTAAGTACTCGTTGACAAGTACAGCAGAATTGAATGAAGGAACAAGTTTCATAAGGTTCCAAGGAAAGTATATGTGCAGACGGATAATATAAACCTGGTCTTGAGGTCAGGAGTCATAAGGTTTGACTTCAGACAAGGGATTAACATGTCCGGTACAGGAGAACGGAATTTATGGTAACGTGGTATTCAAAGAGGGAATCTCCCTCATGGTAGAGGAGTATCGAATAAGACCACAAAACAGAGATTCTAGTTAATATACGTCGCAGAAGTACTGATTATCAAGAAACAATGAGCACTACTGTACCAGAATTGTTAACACTCATAAGAAGAAACAAGATAAGTGTTCCAGTCTATGCAAGACTTTATGGAAATTCTCAACAGCCCTTGATTGAAACTACAGACTCCCAAATATAATACATACGAGGCAATCGTCCAGGTTTAAGATTTCAGAATATTGAATTCTAATGAAAGTTGGTATGAAGCATTACGCCATTTGCTTTGAAACACTACGCGAAGGAGTACCCAACTTTTTGAATTATGGTTTATTTAATTTTGCTAATGTGGTTTATATAGTTTTGGAAAACACTGTAATGTGGTAGTATGTCATAGTAATTCACAGTAAGTTGTAGAAATTGGTGATCCAGTCTCATGATAGAGTCTTCTGGTAGTAGTACTGTGAGCCACTTTTAGATTCAGTTGGTTTAGCTGAACAATACTGTTTTATGGTTTCTCCAGTTTATAGACGACAGTTTCCCTTATTTTCTAGACTTTGGACGTGACTGTGATATAGACCAAGTAAGTTCAAGTCCTGGGCCAGATACTATGGTGCAGCCAGATGACTTTCCTGATGTTCACAATACATAAAGTAGTAGATGAGTAAAGTAGTAAATGAAAAAATTAGTAGATGAGTAAAGAACTAGACGAAAAAAGTATCTTCATACACTTAATTAGGTGCTTGGGTTATGACTTGGGTGTGGATGGCTGCAACCCTCGGAAAAGGGACTGAGTGCGGTTGCAGCGTGCGGTCGGAATTGGAGTGAGTCGGAACTGGCCACATACACCCATCTAAAAACGCACACACCTTGAATTTTCACTCCAAAGTAAAGGCCTATATTATTCGGAATTCCAGCATGTTGGAAACGATCTTTATTATAGATTTTCGATGAAAAAAGGTCGTTTGCGTTGGGCCTTTTTCTGCTGAGGTCGCCGGGTGTACGGGTGTTTTGGGCGAGCCAATTCCGGGGGTTACACCCATTCAATGTTCCATCCATTCTAGCCCTTGATTGGACTCCCAAATATAATACATACGAGGCAATCGTCCAGGTTTAAGATTTCAGAATATTGAATTCTAATGAAATTGGTGTGAAGCATTACGCCATTTGGTTTGAAACACTACGCGAAGGAGTACCCAACTTTTTGAATCTTTGATTTGTTTAATTTTTCTAGTGTGGTCTGTGTTGAACGTTAGCATATACCAATTGGTATACAGGAACCGTTATATAGTTGGAGTTCAATAAATCTCTCAAATGAGTGACTTGGGTAATCAGTTCTGTCATCTGTCTTGTAACTCTATTGCTATATAAAGTAGTGAGTTGATGATCTCTGTTTCACAATTGATACCTTACCGCTCAACACTGAACAGGATCCTTGCTTTATATAGTTAGTACTGGGGACTCCCAAACAATCTCTCTCCTTCGTCAATCTCTCTCATCTTCATTGTCTTCTCCAAAACAATGCTCAGAGCTAGATGAAAGCTAGACGGGAGCCCATAGAGCCTTAGCTCTACCTTTGTCTCTTCTTCAACAATACCCAACATTGTTTCATCTGGATAGCTTGGCATGAACATGCAGTACCCGCACATGTACTGGTCTCTCAAGTTCATCAGTCACATGTCGCGTGTTCCAACAGTCTGAACCATTTAGTCGCACTGATTTAAATAGTTTTGAGAGATACTGTAAAATATGAAGGGTCAACCACAATTCTCCTCTACAAATGGTGGGTCGTTTCATTTGAAATTTTGGCAGGTTTGAGTCTGAAAGCTTAAGGAATTATAGAAGTGGCGGACGGTCTAGAAGTTTTGCTACATTTTGATGGAAGTGATTTCCAGTTTTTCAGAAAGATGGCTTTTGTCCTTAGCAATTGTTTTTTAGTGATGACCATTGGATAGGCGACTTCCGTGCCAACTACTTAAGCAGTATATTTCCTATTAAGCAGCCCATTTTCTAATTCAGCCTATTTCCTCAAAATCATCAACCAACAATAATAATTTAGTATATAAACGGTTCACATAAATCTAACTACCACTATAAAAATACTGTACTGGTATATACACCCTGCTTCCATCAAACAATCCTTAACCAACCTGATCCAATATTATGAATAAGAATTTATTTATTTATTCATCTATTTTATAACACGCCCCTTACATAAATGTCTTTAATACATTTATGACTAACTAATACTTTGCTTGTTGATGGTTCCTCAAGAGAGGAACCGAAGTGGCTTATATAACTTTGAGAGAAACGTGTTACCGGAAAACTATTCTAGAATATTCCAAAAGGACCATAGTAGCACTTCGTGCAGCGATGGGACACGACGTTTGAAATGGCCATTATTACGATCGGACAGAATAGGCTTCATGATGTTGAACATGTGAGATGTGCTGACCCGTGTATGCAGGTAATGTGTTACCTGCAGTACAACGGAATTGGGCAAGCCTCATAAGGTTCCGAGGAACGGATGAGTGCAGACTAGTATTGTATCCGGGTCTTGGCTTCAGGAGTAGTCAGGTTTGACTTTAGACAACGTATTACCAAGTCCGGTGCAGGAGCAAGGAGTTTAAGGTGAAAATGGTATATATAGAAAGGATTCCGCTCTAGGTAGAGCGGTATCACAAGTAACCATAATAACACGGATCTCCTGGTACACATTAGTAGCACAACTAAGACAGAGAGAAATAAACAAAGACAAAGAGAAATAAACAAAGACAGAGAAAAATAAACAAAGACATAATCGTTCCGGATCATGAACTCAAGAGAGGTAAACTTCAACACATGAATCCTCTATATGCAGGGCCCTACCTATCGTGGATCTAACAACAGGGGAATTATATCATTTAAGTTCATTAGTTAAATTTTTAAGATATATGAACGTTCAACGACTAGTAATTGAGTAAACTAACAATAATATTACCACGAGCGCCCAATACCAATATGCTCCCATGAATAGATTTTTTTACCTACGTAGTAAAATTTAACACAATGAAGATTTATTTATTATAGCTTATAATTGTTATGTTCTTTAATACGTACGTTACCTAAACTTGTATTCGTTGATGGTTCCTCAAGAGAGGAACCGGAGTGGCTTATATAACTTCGAGAGAAAGGTGTTACCTGAAAAACTCTCCACTAGAACAATGGTAAGGATTGTTCTAGAATATTCCAAAGGGACTGGTACGGCGTTTGGAATGACCATTGTTACGATCGGACAGAGTAGGCTTCATGAATCCTCTATATGCAGGGCCCTACCTATAGTGGATCTAACCCCCCCCCCCCCCCCTCAGCCTCGATGTCGATTTATCGGGCATTGGGAGGCCATGCTTTTGAGCGTATTCTCGGTAGAGTTGAGGAGCGGCTGATTTCAAGTCCCCAGCTCGTACTTTAATGACTTCGCCCTTTGGGTGTTTAGCAGACCGTTTGCAACGTACTGTTAAAATGTAGCCGCGACTTACCTTTTTGTGTCCTGTGATCTGTTCTACTTCGACTAGTTCGGATGCGTCTTTATAACGTTTGAGGCCGACGTCGGTAGGGAGTGGAGTGAAGTATTCTTCAGGAATTGTTTTCAGTAGGCGTAGCTGGCTGATGTGGAAAACGTTGCTGCCTTTGTATTGCGGGGGCATCACGAGCTGGTAGTTTACCGGTGATTCGACTTTGGCAATTTCAAATGGTCCTGCGAACTTCGAACGAAGGTTTGGTGAAAGTTGGGAATTCCTAGCATCTGGAAACCCGTTTAGACAGTTTAATTTGACATAGACTTGTTGGCCCGTTTACTGTCATCATAACCGAGACTGGCCGTCTCTCCTAGCCGTGGGAGAATGCGAGCTAAAAGGGCTGTCTTACAAGTCAATTCAAAGGAAATACCTATTCAAATCGGATCTCAGATACCTCACGTGGTCAGCATCCTAGTTTTGACCTTCCTGTTCCGATGGACTCCTATACGTGATCCTGTGCACGCTATATTGCGTCTATTCCACAGCAAGCGCCACCCAAATGGCTTCTTTCGATAAAGCTGAGACTTATTTTGACCGAAAACACAAGGACATTCGCTTACAAGCTGACAAACAAGTCTAGGGCGACATGACCTACCCAACCAGTTTTCCAGATACTAGGAATTCCAAATTTACTGATAATATTCTCAAAGGTATGGCTGTCGAATGTCCAAAACAAATCGACATCGAGGCTGGGGGGGATGTTAGATCCACTATAGGTAGGGCCCTGCATATAGAGGATTCATGAAGCCTACTCTGTCCGATCGTAACAATGGTCATTCCAAACGCCGTGCCAGTCCCTTTGGAATATTCTAGAACAATCCTTACCATTGTTCTAGTGGAGAGGTTTTCGGGTAACACGTTTCTCTCAAAGTTATATAAGCCACCTCGGTTCCTCTCTTGAGGAACCATCAACGAGCAAAGTATTAGTAAGGCATAAATGTATTAAAGAACATAACAATAATAAAATTAAAAGTAAACCAGGAAAAATGACACCAGGGAGTAATAATTTAGATGGTATATCTAAAGAAGAATATTATTCAACACATATTTATTAATTTATCATATCTAACTCTTGGTAAAGTTGCTCTTACTCAAATATAAGTAAATGCAAATACGTTAGCTTTTAAACCTAAAATTGTCATGTATGTAAGACGTGTCATAGCACTTAGCACTTAGCACTTAGCACTTATCACTTAGCACTTAGCACTGACTCACCTTCTACTTACTCATACACCCACGGTTGCAACTCTTTCGAGTACTGGACTAAATTCAATATAGAATTCCAACGGTATCATTAATAGATAGCTGTAACAGTAAATGTAAAACCGAATCACTTTATGAGGGTATGTGAATGATTAGTTCAATAGCCATTATACATCATTGATGTATTGGATTGTCTCATTACACTGTCTCACATTACTATACTACATCAGCGTTCATTGATGTATTGGATTGTCTCATTACACTGTCTCACATTACTATACTACATCAGTGTTTATTGAAACAATGGACGTCAGTTTCATTAGAGGTTTATTGAACTATATATCTGGCAGAACAGATAACCATTTATTTCTTCTCCTCACCGGCTTGCTTGGCACCTTCGGTGGCACCAGTGACAACAGAGGAAACGTATTGAGCAGCGTTGGCAACTTGCTCCTTAGCAACCTCAACGTAACCTTGAGCAGTTTCAGCCAAAGTAGTCTCGTGACCCTCCACAGCCTTATTTTCGTCATCATGGCCTTGCTTGGCGTTGTCAGAGACGGTCTGGCCAAAAGACTTTTCGCTGTCTTTGACGTTCTTGGCAGCAAAACCGTCAACAGTGTCGGTGACAGTCTCCTTCCTACTACGAACTGCTGGGTACTGACTAAATTGACACTTTCTATTAACCAATGTGGTACGTATCTTTTGAATTATGAATAGATGTATTTATATTGTCCTTGGTAATTGTTAAAGTATTCACAGAATAGTAATTCTCATACTCCTCCAATTTTCTATAGTCCTTGGTAAGATTAATGTTCTGAATCTCACAGCTTGCTATATCTCTGTTTTATTATTGGTCGAGTGAGGATTGACCAATGAGATGATATTGAGGTAGTGATGGAATAGTGTCATTGTTGGTCAGTGATGTGACGTTTGACTAGTGTAACAATTGGCCAGTGACGGAAGTGTGAGACTGGGTTTCTGATTGACTCTTTGCCTAGAAGACGTAGGCCAATGCAACAATAAAGAACGAGAGCCCAAGCGTAGCCTTTGAGCCAGATCCTTCCTCGAAACTGCTCACCACAAAGCCACTGGACGTAGAGAACGAAGTGTCTGGTCTAGACCCTGGAACAGTGTGGGAGTTGATGATCACATAAGTAGTGGATGGAGTAAAAGTGTGAAGCTCTGGTTGTTCTGGGACGTTTGTATTAGGGGTCTCAGGAACCAAAGATGTTGCAGTGGTTGGAGTATTAGAACCATCAGTTGGAGTATTGGAATCCTTAGTAGATGGGTGGTGAGGAACGTCTGGGACATTCGTGTTTGGGGGGTTCAGACCATCCGTTGGAATAGTGTTGGAGTTTGGAACACTTTTGTTAGGGACATCTGTGTTAGGGACATGAGATGGAACACTGGAACTTGGGGTTCTAGACTTTACGCTTGAGGATGGAACACTAGAGTCAGGAACACTAGAGCCGGGAGCACTAGAGCTAGGAACAGTGGAGCTAGAAGCACTAGAGCTAGGAACAGTGGAGCTAGGAGCACTTGAAGCTGAGGTACTTGGAACAGAAACACTCGAGACAGTGCTGGAAGATGCAACACTAGAACTTGGAGCACTTGAACTGGAGCCACTTGAACTTGGAGCACTAGATGGAGCACTAGATGGAGCACTAGATGGAACACTTGTCTCCGTAGTACTAGACTCAGTAGAGCTAGACTTAGTGGAGGACTTAGTGGAGGACTCTGTGGAGGACCCTGTGGAGGACTCTGTGGAGGACCCTGTGGAGGACCCTGTGGAGGAATCAGTGGTGGACTCAGGAATACTGGAGCCTGGAATCGAAGAGGCCGAGGGTGTGTATGAAGACGTCATGTTAGGGAAGAATGGAGTCAAACTGGAAACTGAAGACAGCGACGGCGACAGCGACAGAGAAGAAACTGGTGGCACCACAGTAACTGTACAAGTCTCCACATTGTCACAGTCAGAAGGCGTAAAAGTACCTGGAACACTATGCACACTATCAGTAGGAACAGTAACTGTAGTGGTGGTATGTGGAGGCACCGTTCCACTCGTGCTATGAGAAGGCACCACTGTCACCGTACAAGTCTCCACATTGTCACAATCGGAAGGAGTGAATGTCCCTGGTACAGTATGAATACTATCTGTAGGAATAGTAACAGTAGTGGTAGTGTGTGGAGGCAAAGTCAGTGACGAGGTTTGAGTCAGCGACGTTCGGGTCAGCGACGTTGAAGTCAGGGAGGTTCGAGTCAGCGACTTTGAAGTCGAAGAAGTTCGGGTCAGCGACGTTGGGGGAACAACAGTCACCGTACAAGTGTTCACATCTTGACAATCCGAAGGTGTAAAAGTACCCGGAACACTATGCACACTGTCTGTAGGAACCGTCACTGTAGTGGTGGTATGAGGAGGAGGAATCACCGTCACAATACAAGTTTCATAACTCTCACAAGCCCTAGGAGTGTAGGTTCCAGGAGTATGTTCACTATCCGTCAGAAGCGTGGTGGTAGTGGTGGTGTGCAGTGGGTATTTCGTGACTGTGCAGGTCTCAACAAGGTCACAGTCCGAAGGAGTAAAGAATCCAGGCACACTATGGTCACTATTGGTGATAACACTGATGGTAGTGGTAGTGTGGCTTGGAGTAATCACGGCCACCGTGCATGTTGCCACAATATCACAGTCACTGGGTGTATAGGTTCCTGGAGTGGAGTAGTGGGTGTTGGTCATGGAGGTATAAGTGGTGGTAGTTCTTGGACACACCTGCTCCTCCTTGGAGATCTGGTACACGTTATTGAAGTCCTTGTGTTCTTCTCCAGAGGGGTACTTGACGTTGGAAAACAACTTCCACTGCGTCATTTCGTTGACGTACACAACCTTGAGCGGGTAGTATAAGCCTTCTTCCATATGCACATCCACGGAGTTGGTGACCACGGCTCCAATCACGTAGGTGTAGTTGCCACCCTTTGTAGCGGAGAATTGCGCCACGGGCGTAACACTTTGCGTCACGTCGTAGCAACAGCTTCCAATTCCACCAATGAACTCTCCGAACCCATCATCCGCACTCAACGTGAAGGTGTAAGTTCCGGTCATGGGGGCGTAGAAGTAGCCCGTGAGCTCGACGGAAAAGTTGCTGGCGGTTAATTCGACTCCATAGATAGTGTCTGTGATTGGTCCATCCACGTAATCTGTCCCTCCGTCAATATTGATATCCGTGACTCCTTCGGTCTCGGCGAATTGGCCCCCGAAATCCTTGTAGGTAGACACAAAGAAGTCAGGGTTGTCGTTAGCGCTGAGGTCAAACAAGGGGTACTGGAAGAACCGGGCCTTGAAGCCTTGGCCCTCCACCTTGTCGAAATGACACCCGGTGATGGCGGATACTGAACTGGCAAACGATGCAAGTGCCACCAACGGCGTTATATATGAAACCCGCATTTGTGTTTGTGTCTGTTTGTGACTGTGTTGGGTTTGTGATTGTAGACTATAAAGAGTAGGGAAGAATTTGGGTAGAGGGAAACCTGCCCTTATATACTTTTTATAATCTGGACGCTGGGACATTTTCACAACCGAACCCAACGTGCATGGGCTGCTGCACGCGCTATCTACGAAGCTGCATGTCGCTTACGAGGTCGCAAAGCTACCGATTACCGCACCGGTTTCCATCAGATTACCCCCGGAACAGAAGGCCAAGGTAACTCCCGGTCGGTTTTACCTTTTTGGTGCATTTTTATGTACGATTTTCCGATAATTTCATTATACTAGATAACCTGAGTTATTCTTTCTTTTATTTTTTGCTTCAAATTGTAGGGGTATTTTTTTGATTGGTGTCCTCGGAATTATCATAAGCGAGGCGCACCGAATCTCGCCATGGAGTTGCATGTGCAGGGACTTTGACTTCCATACGTGATAGATGCACATCTGGTATATGGAGTCCACACCACCAAAAAACTCATATTGAACTACATATTAACCTTTCCCGCATTCAGAGAAGAACTCCCTTAATTTGAATCTTAATCCAGGCATTGAAGTGATTGGCTAAGTATATTGGTCTTTCTCTGCCTGGGTTCAATTCCGAGGGAAGGAAACTGCGTTGGACATTCAATTTGTGCGAATACGAGAATCGAACTTTCTGCATACGCATGCAAGGCCTTGGAGCTCACAGGAATAGCGCAAAAAACTCTCGCCATTAGACTTCCGGCCATGTCTATATGCACGACAAATATTTTTACCATCGGTCCCTTAAACTAGAGGGCATAGCAAAAGTGGGGTTAAGTTTCGTACTTAAGAGATTTTTGGTATGGTGCCATTAAATATGGGGATGTACTGGTGTTCGAATATGATGCCAGGGCTCCAAACCGTACCCTCATGACGCATCAAGTGCATAGAAAACTCACGAAACCGGAAGCCATTTACGATTTTCACTATAATATCTGCTAGAATTACTCACAGAAGACAATTGTATGTAAGAAGGGTCACACAGCAAGCCAACGTGGCCGGACCTGTATACTAGGACCTCGGAGTGATGTACATTATTGAGGTGGACTGCATGCATGTGTAGAATAGAAGACTTCTTGCATGAAGTCTAGTGGAGGAACTTCGATAACCACGGAAAAGCATGGCGCGCAACCGAGTTACCCCCAGTACCTTCCGGGTCGCGCGGTAGCATTACCGCTTTGGGTCTGGTAATTACCTTGTTCGTATTGCCTGCCCTCTTCAATCTGCATCTAAATTATGACTAAAACGGTTAAATCGTCTTAAATCAGATTCGTTTAGATTTGTTTTTTAAGTTAATACAACTAAATCTACCTTCCTATTTCGAGAGCGTTTCATACATGTTTTATGAGTGTTTCAGAAGTGTTTCATACATAATTCAGAAGTGTTTCATGATGTTCACGGTGCAGCATCGTCCACATACTGAAGATATCTCCAATGTTTTTGCTTTGATGTCAGGTCATTTTCTTGGCGCCTACGTGCAGTAGCACCAACTCTTATTGTAAAGATCTGTACTAGAACATTTTAAAATAGTAGTATATGTCGGAGGTATATGCACGTTTTTCTATGCACAGGCTAAGGTGCAGGAAAGGGTCCTGTGACTTTGGAGCTTTTAATTTTATTGGAGAAAACTAAAACACATGCAGAAGAGGAATCAGACCGATTTTATTTCGGAAAGTTTCGGAATGTTTCACAGATACTTCATCTTGTTTCAAATGTTTCATGTGTATTTCAAATTTGTTTTGAGTGTGTTTCAGATTTGTTTCAGGAGTGTTTCAGGTTTTCAATATTGCATATTCGTGTGAAATACGATTTATTGGTGGAGATAAGGGCGGGAGATGAGGGCGTTTTGCCGAAGCTAAAATTTATGTTTCATGCAGGAGCGCAGCACTTTCGCTGCAAGGACGGTGAGGTTTCGAGCCGAGTCCGGATCGGTACTGTATACAGGAGTCGCGCTTGTTATTTCGGTCATTCCGTGCTGGCTTACATCATATATCTGTACCTCGTAAGTTAGGTAAGCAAATACGAGGGCTACGTTCGTTATGAGCCCGCCAACATTTTTGAGTCGGGTTATGAGCCACTGCACACTTTTCACTATGGCAGAAGTGGGGGAGGGGAGTACTGCAGGCAGTGTTATCTTCCATCCCTTTTACCGCTTAACAGGCGTTGGTCTCGAGACAAGCAATTTCAGTGAAGCCCAGAGCATGCGGAATTTGCAAGAGAATGTTTTTAGCTTTTTAATAAATTGTCTGTCACGTGAATGCCTCTGAACCAAAGTTGAAACAGACTGAAACAAACTTGAAACAAACTTGAAACAAACTCAGACAAACTGAAACAAAGATGTATCAGATATGCGACAGACCAAAGTCTGTTTGCCGTTAGATTTGAAACGGTTTGGTTAAGCGGTTGAGCTCGTAAAATGATTTTAAGCAAGGGAAGGATTGGAAGTGTAGGCGCATGGAACGTGGACCTGTATGCAGTCCGTACCCGCAGAGAAGCAATGGTGCATCTGTAGTTCGTTTTAAATCGAAGCAACCATATGTTTCCATCACCATAGAAGGGTTGGATACAGGCTCTTATTTCAAGCTTCACATTTGGACCTGCAGTGTGCATAAAGTTAGTATCTTGTGATTGGCCTGATGGTTGTGGTGCACGTGTAAATCCAAACCATGCTCACCAAGTAACCCAACAATTCCAACTCAGATTAGACACATATAATTTTTGCCCTTGAATATTTTTCCGAAGTCCATAAATTTCAATAACTGAATTCTTTACCACAGAATAGATATGCTTCCTGGTATCGTGTCTTAGTATTGGTAAGGCACGACATATAGTGTAGGATTGAAGCACATGCTGGCCAAACACCAATCCGATCTCAGTTGTCTCTCTATGGCCACTTCAAACCATTGGATTGATGGACGCCCTAGTTAATATGGTTTTTTAAGACTTCATTTTGATTGACTTGGTTTTTGGTTGTATATGGTGATGTTTGGGCCGAGCACTAGCCACCATGGTATGTCTCCAGTCCACAACAAACATTCAGGCTTTTTGAGTAAGCTATAACATAGCAGTAAATGGTGGGAAATAGTTTTGAAGTGGTCATTATTCCATCATTCAGAAATCTGGAGCCTCTCATCTAATCAGTACCCATATCGTACCTGTTAGATTTTGGTTGTTATATCAGGTGCTCTGTTTAGTACGTTCATTCGTCGATGGTTCTCCAGGGAAAGGAATTGGGGATACTTAAGTAGTTGACAACGGCTTCGCTTAGTCAACCGCTTGTTGCTATGTTCGAAGGGGGGAAACTTTTCACTTTCCTTCCTGGTACCTGAGGTTTATCACACTCTCTCGTGGTACCTCGTACAATGATGGTAGTGGTGTGGCACAGTGGAATTGCCATTGCTAGGATTAGAGAGCGGAAGTTCGAAATACCTCAATAGGTAGAACAACTCCTCTGGTGAATCCAACAGTACCCTGAAAGAGGATAACAAGAACCAGAGACCATGATTGTGACGTATTATTTTCATGATCAGAATGGAATTTCAATGTAGTTCAAGATGGAATAATTAGCATTAGTTTCCTTGTATGTCAGGTTGTAGTTCCTTATGAGAGATTATCTGTATATGTACCGACGTTCCAGATACTATCCCACAGAGTGGACTTCTTTGAAAGTTTGTACCTCCTAGATCACAGGAATCTAGCAATTTATAATGTCTTCTTTGTGGTAACCAAATGGAAAGAGTTGATGAAGTTGGATACAAGTTTCCAAAATATACCAACAAACCAACAACCCAACCCCACAACCCCACAACCCAATAAAAAGTACCCCATAAAATCACTCAGAATGAAAGTATGAATAGTGATGTTTATGGATACCAAGCGATTGTTAGGTATACGACAAAAAGTAGTGCTAGCCTTTGGTGAAGTCCAAGAACATGCCTCCGGCCGGGTTGGTCATTTGTACCTTCTAGGTGAACAAAGACTTCAAGGTCTTGCAAACAATTAACTTTCCATTTTGCCTCGACATTGTAGCTAGTCAAAGGCATTGCTTTGCAAAATCTTAAACTTATTCCTCACCGTGTCTGCAAGGAGTCAGGTGGCTCTCCTGCGACGAAGTCCTTGATGGTCTTGTTGTTCAAGAAATCATCGTCTTGTATGGGGTATGGTTGGTTTCCGCCACTTCGAAACCGTTGGTCTTCATCCACTCATCATCGGCTAATATGAACAAGTAAGATCTGATGGAGTCTGGGAACATCAACACCAAAGTATTATCCTTTGTCAAGTACGAGGAACCACCCACGAGAGTACCTTCGTTTTTGGTCATTCTGGCCAACTTGAACGACTCATGGTCACTGGTCTTGAACCACGAGTCAACGTAGTCTCTGGCAAACACGTTACACGTGAAGTCATACTCAATACCTTCCACCAAAGATCCCTCAGTATAGGTGTTCTACCCGTCGATGTAGTATGTTGAAGCCTATACCCTGTGATCCTAACAATGGCTATCCGAACACCGTCACACATTGCTTACCATTGTCTGGCCTGTTGAATGATAGTGCCAACATTGTATGATCTGGAACCGTGAAGGTCGTGCACAATTATCACTTTGGTTAGCGTATTAAGTTTTGCAGCCATGTCCGCCCCTTCAAAAGATATACGTAGCTCAGGATTTCTTCCCTGGGAAATTATCAGCGTATACCCAAATTTAGTACCACATTTAGCAAGAAACCAACAGGTTGAGTAAGTCTTAGTTGAGTCTTAGTTGAGTCTTAGAGTGAGTCTTAGAGTGAGCGGGTCAAAGTGAGCGCGTTAAAATGAGTGCGCAAGCCGGCTACTTATACCCAGACTCCAGAATTGCAGCCACGCACGAACCCCGCTTTTTGGAATATATAAGGAGCACACCCCCCGTTCTTTTTACCACCATATTTTTTGAGACTCCAGTCTTTATTTCTATGAATACCGTGCGAACCACTAAGTGACTCAAACTGACCCAAAATGATACCCTACATGATATCCGTGAGAAATGAGGCCTAGGCCTACTTCAAGGAAGATATACTGACACCATATGATGTCGTGCAAACCTGCCAGGGTATCAATTCAATATGGAAAATCCAGGAGCTCATAATTCATGATCATATAATACGGCGAGTTGACATAGAAAGGCTGGGCCTCGCTTCCGGCACTGGATCTGGCGGCGGGGTATCACAAGTGAGTAATACTCAAACCAGTGGGTACTTATCACAAATTAATTCAACAGTGGCGTTTACTACCCATAACTACTCCCAGGAAGTGATGTGGTTTCATACAAAACCATTATGAATGACGCTAAGCCATGGATCACTGAGCAAAGGATCATCAACGGTACAAGAAGTCAGTACAATAAGCCATCAGTACAGGTAGTTTAAAATCTCTAGTTTACTTACTACAGCTACTTTTACTCACCAAAGTTAGTGATACACACCAGAGTGTGTTTCTTTCTACAATTGGGATTATTTACTGAATGTTACTTCCTACACTGGGACTACTATAACTTCACATTACACGTGGAGTGAAGATTGAGGATAATATGCACTATTAATTCTTTGGGATTTGACCAACAATACCAATGGTTTATGATCTATCAACTCCAGCTACCATATACACCCTGGAACTATTAATGTGGGTCTTACAAAACATAAAATACAACCATACCATTACTTAGAATTATGAAATCATGAGATGAACCAGCGGCTACCATCAATTATCATCGAGGTTGGGTTGAGGCAGCAGAAAAGACAGATCAAATGATAGATCACATTACACCTTTTCCAAAAGCAAAATACCGATAAACGGCTTTCCATGAACTTCTTAGCCCCAGATTAGAGCAAGAAATCATCGTTATAATAAAGCTCCATTTCATAGTCTGGCTGGAAATCACCAAAGAGAGATTCTCCGTCCCCGCTCACTCTCTCAGTATAAGCAGCTTCTTCATCCCCGGAAATCTTCAAGCTCTCTCCCGGACGCAAAGCGGCATCTGCCAATAACTGACACTCGCAACTCTTCTCCATGAGAGTATAGAGGTAAGCGGCCTCATCGACTGTGGTGCCCACAGTTAAAAGCCCGTGGTTCTGCAAGATCACTCCCTTTCCATCTCCAAGTGCTTCTGCTATAGCAACCCCTTCCTCCGCCTCCAAAGCAACACCCCCGAAGTTCCTGTATACACCGTGACTCTTATAGAAAATGCACACGTCCTGGTTGATCATGTCCAAAGGTCTGCCCAAAGCAGAGTACGCCTTTCCATATGTTGAATGGGTATGACAAGCAGCTATGACATCGGGCCTGGCTTCATGGATTGCAGAGTGGATAGCAAATCCTGCAGCGTTGATGGCGTGTTGGGGTCCATCGGGTAAAATGTTACCCTTGGCATCACAATGCACCAAATCACTTGCTTTAATAAGTCCAAAGTGTTTGCCCAAAGGGTTGATCCAAAACGTTTCGGGATCGACAGGGTCCCTCAAGGAGATGTGGCCAGCAGCCCCTTCGGTATATCCTTTTCGGGCAAATATGCGGAACGCCGCCGCCATACGCTGCTTGGCCCACTTCCGCTCTTCGTGCTTGTCCTTGAACTGAGGAATGGGGTGGGGGTGGGGTAAACCCTTGGCGATATTATGAGCGCCGCGGGAGGTCTCCTGCGGTACGGATGTGGGAGACATTTGAAAGAAGGATATAATATTAAGGGTTCTATTGGGGCCCTGGGAAACTGGGGAAATATATAGGACGCTTATCAGCGCGGGGCTGAAAGAGGAAGTTAGCGCTCTCCATTTCATGCACGTGACCTCGGCGCGGATCGACTGCCCGATGCCCCTGCCGATTGCCGATGCCGATCGCTCCTTACCTGATTGAGATATCTAATGCATATCCACTGCTAAAGCGGCAGACAACTCCATTAGAAAAAAAACAAAGAAAAATGGAGTGATTCAAAGATGAAGAGAGGGGCTGGCCCAGCCTAAGGCTGAGGATAAAGCCGGGAATAGACTAGCCTGGTGTGGTGTACAGGTGTGATCGCTTACCGTGAGCCTCGCACGCCCCTCATATTCCGGTACAGATCGTATAGGGCAATACTCCTCCACAGCAACATGCATATTCTCCGCCGCGTGTACCCTTTATTTCTCGTGCTCCACGTGGCATTGGCGTCGCCTGGAGACAACTTGGATGAGTTTGATGAGTGCCTCTACCAATGCCAGCAGATCACGTGCTACAACAACCCCTACTACCTCATGCAAGAGCAATTCCGGGAGGCATTGCAGAAGAAAAACCACCATTTCCACCGGTACGAGCCCTCGTGGCATTTTGACTGGCATTTGAGTGGGCTCTTAAAATCGCTTTTGTGGGACTGCAAGTCCAATTGTGACTACCAATGTCAGAGAATCATCACCCGTGAACGCAAGGCTGCAGGGGAAGATGTGTTGCAATTCCATGGCAAGTGGCCATTTTTGAGGGTTTTGGGCGCACAGGAGTTTGTCTCAACGTTGCTTTCGGTGGCGAATTTCGTTCCGCATTGGATTGGGTTCAGAAAGGTGGGGCGGGTCTTGCAGTCGCAGAGATCGGTTCTGAAAACGCTGCAAACAACTACTACTTCTCCTCTTCGAAACATCCGCTTGGTGGCCTTCATCACTATGTGTGCATGGGTCAGCTCGGCTGTGTTTCACGTGAGGGACTTTATCGTGACAGAGAAACTCGACTACTACTTTGCGGGAATGACGGTGATCAGTGGTCTTTACAGCATCTCGTACCGGTACTGGAAGTTGTATTTGCCTAGTCGCAAGTGGCGGGCATGGGCTTGGGGCTTGGTGTGTGTTGCGGCCTATGCTGCCCATATCTACCGCCTTGAAACGGACTGGCTGTATACTTACAATATGCGGGCCAACATCGTGGTTGGCGTCTTGCAGAACATCATGTGGGGCTTGACCTGCTACTCGCTCTATAGCAAGTACTTGGAGGAGGAGCACAGTGATAACGCCATCAACTTGGCCCATTTGAACTATATCCGACCCGGGCGAATCATCCTTGGAAGCTTCTACTCGCGCTCGGCCAAGCTCTACTCGCTCTACCCGCTTTTGCTATGTGGCATAGTGATTATGGGCATGTCGCTCGAGGTGTTCGACTTTCCGCCTTTCTTCTTTGACTTGGTGGACGCCCACTCCTTGTGGCATTTGGTGACGATCTTCCCTGCATATCTTGGGTGGTACGATTGGATGGTGTGGGACGTGTGCGAGAACGTGGCCGTCGACCAGGCCAGGGTGGTGGAAAAGAAGGAGCAGTAGAGAGGCGAAGAAAGGGATGAAATGGGAAGTGGAAAATGGGAAAATGAGAAAGTGGACGAACTAGGACTTAGGGCCTAGGACTCCAAGACTCTAGGAAGAACCCGGACTAAAGAAGACTGAAAAGGAGATCACAGTGATTGGGACTGACCAGAGTGGCTAGGATTGATGCCGGAGACTTATGAGATAGGAACCTATAGAGTTGGGGTTGGGGTTAACATTGTGAAGCCAAAGAAATATCTTACCATCCATGCTCATCGACCTGCAACTGGATCTAACACTTGACCTGGATTGAATTGAATCCGAATTGATCTTAGTCTCAAGCTAGGATATAGATCTGGTCTGGTCTGGTCTCTAATTATCTGGGGTTCAGCTCACCTGGAGCATGGCTATAACAGTCATGTATCTAACATGAAGCATTACTCAACCGCCAAAAAATGGCCCAACCTGTTATTCCAAGTCACCTAGCATCGACCATCAATTGTCATGTGTGATACAGGGATAAATGATACAGGGATAAATGATACAAATGACTGAAAGATGGTGTGTCCAGTGAGAGCAAAGCGAACGGAATGCTTCAAACTCTATCAGAGTATAATTCATACTGTCACCGTTTCAAACATGAAGACGGTGACTTATTATGGACATAGTGATGACTCAAAACTGGAGAGGTATAGTCAAGTTTCGTTCTCCGCATCAAAGAATGAACAAGCTCGAGGATACCTACCTGTTGAGGACCAGTCGGAATATCACTGGATCTCTTGATTTATGGCTGAATCAAAAGATGAAAATGATGCTTCATCGAGATGAAATTACTATGGGTTGATACGAGCAAATGGAACCATCTGCAATGCCGTTTCCATTACCAAACCTCCATGTCAGTCTGGCTGTTCTTAACCCACGAGATTCAGTACCATCCCAGAAATCCATCCAAATAGCCGGATACCGGTATAGGGTTCCACGAACTTAGCGAACAAGCCAAAGAGTTTACCACGTTTGAATATCTTATTCAGACTCTTATTCAGGTTCTAAGAATTTTGTTCAGATTTTATTCCGGGCCAATGATAAGGCTGGTCTCGGCCGAGTGGGTGAGTATCTGGCTGTTGGGCTATCTGGCAAGTTTTTTGTTTGCATTCATAATTGGCACATCCAGGTTGATTGGTCATAGAAAGGATGATTCTCAGCCATTTCATTGTCTAGTTGTTTGAGTGACTGACAAAGAGATTACAAAATCACTTTCATACAGAAAGACTAGGTATACAGATTAGTGACTGACTGACTGACTTAGTTTCACTGGTGACTGACTGACCAACTGACTGACCAACTGACTGAACTGGTGACTGAATTAGTTTCACTGGTAACTGGAACTTGAGTGTCAGACTGTCACACAAAGTGAGTGATTGAGTGGACTAACTGACACTGACTAGACCCAAAGTGAGTGGTTGACAAGTGACTGAATAACTGACACTGACTGCGATTTGATAGGCATTCACACAGACAGAAGAACGAATGGCTGATACTGACTGACCAAATTAGTGAGTGACCGACAAAGTGACTGTCAAAAAGTGAGTCATTGAGAAAGTGACTGACTGACTAATTGACACTGCCTGAAAAATGACTTGATGCAAATGACTGAATGACTAATTGACTGAATGACACTCACAAGACTGACTGACTGACTGACTGAGTGACTGAACTGACTGACTGAACTGACTGAACTGAACTGACTGAACTGACTTGCAGACAATGCCACTGAGTAACTGGAAGAGTGAGTGAATTAGTGACCCACAGAGACTGAGTGACTGAGTGACTAAGTAAGTGACTGGATGACACTGGCACTGACACTGACACTGAGAAACTGAGTGCTTGACTGACTGACTGACTAATTGACTGATCGAATGACACAGCTTCACAATTGGCAGATAGACAGATAGCAGATTGACTGACTAAAGGAGAGCTTGACCGACTAACTGGATAAGTGACTGACATTGAGAGCTTGACAGACACACGGAGACAGCGGATCTAACTCACTCTAAGTGATACTAAGAAACTCCAATAAACTCCACACTCTACAAAACTTCAAAACAGTAAGACACTGTGACACTGCAACCTGTAACACTGAATATTTGGCTCCTGGTATTCATCACAATAAACGGACTCCCATCAGTCATCCATATCAAAGCTCTGGACTATCGACCAGTAGTCAGTAACTAATACATAGTAATCTTAGTCAAGTAGCTAGTAACTGTTACTGTAACTGGTCGGACACTGCAAGACACTGTAACCTGTTACACTATCCCAACAAAATCTATCCCAACAGAATCTATCCCAACAGAATCTATCCCCAATAATCACTAGTCACCATCCTCAATCTCCCATATCGCTTACTTGGAGATCCACGAAGGTTCCCAGAACTGCACCTCACCACGCGGCCCCTGTGTATCCAGCCACAAGAAACCGTTCATGATCATGTCGTCAATGACGGATTTGGCCCGAACGCGGTCCCAGTCATAGTTATCCTTCAAAAGCCGAAACGTCACGTACCCTCCCATGAACTCACACAACTCATACACCTTCTTATGGTCGCTGGAGATACCCTGCAGGCCACACAAGCCCAGGGTCTTGAGCCATTTTTTGTTGTTGATGGTAACAATGTCAAAGCCCGAGCCCATTTCACCCATGGCCGCCAAGGCCCGATCGAGCTGGTCTTCGGAGATGTCCACGGAGATGCTGTCGCATTCAATGAGCCTGGAAATGAGCTCTTTATACGAGATAAACCCACCATTGATATTTCGAGTTTCTCTGCAAATCTCCACCACTCGAATGGCCACTGCTGCGGGGAGCACATCGGACTTTTTTGTTTTGGATTCGGCCATCATCATGAGTTCTAGAGTGTCTACTCCAATCAGCTCGCACATGAGGCTGAACTTGCGGCGGAACTCGGGGTTTTTCTTGATGACGGGGCCGTTTTCCACGGCGAAATTGACCAATGCAGATTGGAACACCGAGAGCTGTACGGAGAGCGTTTCAGAATGGCGGTCACTTAGGGCCTTGCCTAGTTTCTGGAACGCATTACGGTCTGCGTGGAGATGGTTCATGTTGTGGAGAAGTGACGTGCGCGCGTAGATAAAGAAGTTATGGGTGGAATTTAGTTGGGAACGATATGAGTCGCGCACGACCATTCTAAAGTCAAAAGTAATCAATTTTTATGGCAATATGTTTAAAGGACCTCAAAATGCTTAAATTCCTAAATATAAATCCACTGTATTGATCATTTCCGCTACCTTTATTTGCATATAAAATGTGGGCCGGAGTTAATCCGAATGCGGCCACCAGTGCGCATGGTTGCTCCGAAACCAATTTCAGTCCGCACCCACCGCCTTTTCTGACAACCATCTAGCAACCACCAACTACGCCACCCAATCACACCATCACCACAAAAAATTCACCAGCAAGAAAACCAAAAACTTAAAAAACAAAAAACAAAAAAACTATGTTACAATTCAACGCTATCAAGTACACCAATAAGGATTCTCCCCTCCAGTGGAAGAAAGATACTCTCCCCGTAGAAGAGCACAATGGCGTCTATACCGTTCCGTCCGAACACGACGTGTTGGTGAAGGTGCACTATGCTGCGCTCAACCCAGTGGATGTGCTCTTGAAGAATACGCAGAACGCGTTTTTTTTCCGGGGCGAAAAGGGCTTTGCGGGCGATTACTCGGGCCAAATCGTGGCTCTTGGGTCTGGCGCCTCTCTGGAAGGCTTTGCTGTTGGGGATAAGATTGCTGGCTTGTACCAGAACATGTTTGGGCTTGGGTCTGCATCCGAGTACATTTTGATCAACACCAAGAAACCATCGGGAATGAATGCCCGCAAGATTCCGTCGGGGTTGAGCTATGCCGAGGCCGCTTCGTACCCATTGGTGTTTGGTACGGCCCAGACGATGTGGGATTCCGTGCAGAAGGGCAACTCCTACCGCAAGGTGTTGGTGTTGGGAGCAGGCACGGCCGTGGGCAGGTACAATGTGCAGTTGGCCAAGAATACGTATGGGTCGGAGGAAATCGTGGTCACATGCTCAGCCAGGACTAACAACACCATTCGTCTGCTTGGAGCTACGGATGTCATTGACTATACGCAGCACAAATCGATCTTGGGTCCAGTTTTGGAGTCTGTCAAGAAAACTGGGCCTTTTGACGTGGTGCTCGACTGTTGTGGAAACTCTGATCTTTTCCCCGAGATCGCTCACGTGCTCCAGCCCAGAGCCAACTTCGGTTCGTACGTCACCATTGTGGGCGACAACAAGCTCAACTTCGCCAGTGGCAGCATGCTCTCCATGATCTTGGACAACGGGTCCGTGGCCTTGAGACAGCTTCGCAACTTCTTGGGCTGGCTCCCCTACTACTATGCTCTCACCTTCATCACGCCTGCGGGTCCTTGGCCAGACAAGTGTGTGAAGAACTTGGAGGAGAAGAAGGTGCGGGTGTTTATCGATAGTGAGTATCCACCTTCTGCAATCCAAGAGGCCGTTACTAGGCTTACTTCCAATAAGGCCGAGGGTAAGGTCTTGATCAAGATTGTTTAGACAGACTGAGACACTGAGACTGAGAATGGAGATAAGTGGAGACTGAGACACTCAGACTGAGAATGGAGATATGTGGATACTGTGAAGAGGAGAGAAGTTTGAGAAGAGAAGATTGAATAGTGGGAATAGAGTAAGAGAGGGTCAGTGTGTTGGAGAATGCGTCTGCTTTGTCAGTAAAATGCACTTGACCCTCAATTATGGTATTATCTTGTTATTTTTTGACTACAATTCATCTTATACTTATTGGTGTGTTGGTTATAGCTGTGTTTTACTATCGATAGAGGTGCTCAGACTGATTGCCTGTATCGGTAATGCTACTCGAACTAAAGAACTAAAACTAAAGAACCAAAACTAAAAAACTAAAACTAAAACTAAAACTAAAAAACTAAAACTAAAAAACTAAAACTAAAAAACTAAAAATAAAAAACTAAAACTAAAAAACTAAAAAACTAAAGCTCCTGGAGTTGACAGTATCAGTGTCATCAATGACTTGTCAAGAACAAACTGGTACTTCTTTGGGGTGGTGCCTCCGGTGGAGGTGCAAATGCCATTCAACTTGCTGTTGCCTCTGGATACACCGTTTTCGCTACATGAACCCAGGCTAATGCAGACTACGTGACCAGTTTGGGTGCTGATCGTGTCTTTGATTGCCGCATGGAATCCAACGGGGAAGACATTCTGTTTTTTGTTGGGTCAAGAATGGGTCCAAGGAATGTTCATTGGTGCCGCTTCTGGAAACTCTGTTGACGACGACTTGTCAGACTTGTATTGAGTTTCAGACTTGTATTGTGTTTGGGTGCAGGCTATGGATGATCCATTTTGCTTAGTCTATATGTCCAATTCAAGGGAAAAAGGAGTTAACACTATGATGGGTACACTCTATACATGGAATGCATGACTGGGAAGCCAATCCTCCATACAATATATCTTTACTATAACACAATACACTACAAAATTAACTTATGAGAGTACCTATTGTACCTATTGTACCTGTTGAGTACCTATTGAGTACCTATTGAGTACTGCCTATACTATAGAGCACTAAGATTATGGTGTATTATGGTTATCAAAGACAATCACTTACTTGACTAAAATTCAAGACCTACTATAATTAGTCCAATTGATAATCATAATAGCCCATTATGCTGTTGTTGGGCCGATAACTATAGTTGACCGAGTCACTTTATATGCGGACCACTATGCATTGCGTATGCACTTCTCAAGTAAGGTAGTGTACCACGAAAACACCCGATTTCAGGTCCAGATGAGATCTCATATTACATATCATAAGTTTTCAACATAAGGATGAAGATTTAGTTTAGTCGAAAAGGAAGTTATTATGGTATGGTAAAAGTAAGGTGAGTGTATTAGAGTGTATGCTAAAAGTAAGGTGGGGAGATAAAGAGTCATTAATTAATATTAAGTAGATGCATGCAGATGCATGGTGGCCGAAGATAATCTCAATCTCTTGCTGGTCATTTATCTTCTATATACGAGTTTTAGAACTGGATCTCTGGTCTAGTCTGGCCAATGGTAGGTAGCTCTGCACCTCTAGTCAATAGTTTCTATAGTCCACTCTCAATAGGAGGACTCTCTTTTTTTTCTGTCTCTTTTTCTGTCGCTTTTTTTGTCTCCTTTTTTCTGTCTCCTTCTTAATCTCTTTTTTTTTCTCTTTTTTTGGCCGATTGGTCTGGGATCCGGTGTGATGGCCATTGTGGGTGTCTAATGGAGTAATCGTCTCAAACACTTGGTGCGAGTCTTTCGCACCCAAATCGTGCATGCCATTGCAGCGAGAGTACTGAGATGATGGATAAACTACAGAAAGTATGGGCTGAAAAAGTATATAAGATGGGGACAATTCCCTTTATCTCCCTGTTTATTATCCATCAAAACATTCAATATTCACAATGGCTGCTCCTCAACAAACCTCCAAGAAATCCACTGCTGCTCCAAAGGACAACTTCTGGACCCTCAAGACCAAGTACGGATGGTCTCCAGCCTGTGTCATTGCTTAAACTGAGGATTTGGAATTCATACTTTTGGAGAGAGAGACTGAATCAGAGTTCAACTAGAGCCCCTAGTATGTACACCCTTAAGATTATGAAGTGGTCCGGTGTGGTGGCCTAGATTCTCTATTGTATAGCTAATACAAAACATCCCAAGAACGTGTAGACTCATATGAATGTCTCTTAAAATTGTTACTTAAGCACTAACACACATTCCTAATAAAAACTCTCTCTATGCTCTTTTGTATATTCCTATATACAGTGATAAATAGCTGTAGCATTGACTAGTACTTTCAAAGCTAGACTGGTCTACCTGTCCATTCCCACATTTCCAATACGGCACGATATATAGGCATGTTTACCAACACTACAACTGCACTACTATATGCCTCACTGATCCAGAAGTAAACTTGATTTATTTTGACTGGGGTGGGAAGAATGAGTGGCAAGATTATTCCCTCCAGCTGGGTATTACTTAACAAACTGAGTACTAGAAACAAAAAAGTACACTCTTTACTTTGTGATTTTTAGCAGGGATTAGTTTCCAAAAGGAACAAAATATGTCTTATGATTTAGTCTTTAAATCCTTACGTTTTCGCATTTCCTTATATTCGTACTTTGGGTGCAAAATACCCCAAGGTGTATTGTTGTATCCTCACCTACACACACCAAGTACAATATTACAACGTATTTTTTTATGCAATTACACCTTTTTTTACCCTACACTCTTTTATAACACCACATCCCATGAATATTTCTCTAATTATTGATCCTCATTGGCCAAAAAACCCGTACACCCCGAATTCAGGTTTCTTCTAGTCTGGTAGATTCTCGTTAGTATGTTTGAAGCCTAATTGTTACTATATTGGTTGATGATTTCTTAAGGATAAGGAGTGGAATTGGTGCTTCCAAGAATTTTGAAGGAAAGCAGAGTGATTAAGTCATGTCCAGTCATAGCAGCGAATTGTGTCGTAGTAGCAAATTGTGGTAAGCCATAGTAGTGTAATGTAGTAAGTAAAAAACTTCTGTAACGAGTAAGTACGTATGGTAATTTAGCAGTCATAGTAGAGTATAGTGAGTAACATCATATTGTATGATAGTATTGAGTGAGTAACTTATGTCTTATAGTTTAGTAACTAGCTCATCGCAATATAGAAGACTTATGGCCAGGACATCTTTGCAGAGGAGTTTGAAAAGTCCCACAAGGTAAACTTTGAGAGAAATATGTTTATCTTGAAAAAGCAGTCCTCTCACACAATTGGAATGTACAACTGGCTCTACATTTGGTCCTTGTCTTCAAAGACCATTATCTACAAGGGTCAATTGGCTCCTAACCAGGTCTGCTTCTACTACTAGATTTGTTGAATTCTGAATAGGCCCACTTTGCCCTCGTTCACTCTCGTTTCTTCACTAACACATTCCCATCTTGGGACAGAGCTCAGCCTTTGAGAATTGCTGCTCACAATAGTGAAATCAACACTTTGAGAGGAAACAAGAACTGGATGAGAGCCAAGGAAGGTGACATTGCCTCCGAATTGTTCGGGGAGGAATTGGAAAAATTGTGCCTAATTATCGAGGAGGGTGGCCCCGACTCCGCTTCTTTTGACAATGTCTTTGAGTGGTTGGTCATTAACGGTGTGTTGTCCTTGCCAGAAGCCGTCAAGATCATGATTCCTGAAGCCTGGCAAAACGACAAGCATATCGGCATGAGAATGAAGGCATTCTATGAGTGGGCTGCATGTTTGATGGAGCCATGGGACGGTCCAGCTTTGTTCACCTTTGTATAGATGATGTAGTAAGTCAGTCATAACAGTGTGGGTGTAAGTAATATTATATTGTAATGAATGGTATTAAAGCACACTACACGGCTTTATTTCATACTATACTGTAGTACAATATCCTACACAAATATTTACTACCACACTACCATACTGCTATACTTTACCCTATAGTATCCCTAAGTATCCCCAAGGTACCCTATGCTATCCTTGCTAGGTACTACACAAATATTGTTAGATCCGCCATAGATATTTCTCTACACCCGGCGAATTTCGGGCTGCCGTAATGCTACTGGAAATGGTGCTGGTGGAGGTGCGGTTAGTAGCCCGCGCATACCCCACGCCCCGCCCGTTTCCACTTAGAAGGTACTGCAAGTGTAAAAATTTGGACGAGACAGCATGTACCTGGGAGAATGTGTTATGGGAGACAAAATCCACCACATAGAGATCCACGTTTAGATTTCGGGTGATGGCTATTTGGTGCTTGTCGATGAAATTAAGGACTGAAAGCATGGTGGATCAGGAAAAGAAAAAGGTGACCTGATATTGAAGATCTAGAGAACTGATATTAAAGGAATAGATTGGCCTAATAATAAACAGGAACCATCTGATTGCTTTGTTTGGACCTGGATCGGTAGTTAGGAGGTTAGGGTGTGTGGATCACGTGGTGTTAGGTCGGATAAACCAAGGCCGAGAAACCCGAACTGATTGGTCATGACTCCAAAAAATCGCATCTTATGGTCACGTATCAGGTGAGACGGGAGCTATAGATTGGTCTGGTTGTGTCTATTCGGGTAGCCGGCTAGATGATTGACTGGGCACGTGAGCTCAATCTCTGTATGCACAGTTCTCTGTCCATCTGGATCTAACAGTCTGTATACGGTCAGAAGGTTTATGACGTCTGTCCAATGAGCTAGTCAAAGCCATCAGAATCAGTCAGTAGTTTACTATTCAGTCAGTAGTTTACTATTCAGTCAGTAGTTTACTACTCAGTCCAGTATATGAACTGATAGAAATGATATCTAGTAGAAGTACAGCACTAGTAGTGTAATAGAATTGTGTGAAATACCAGTCAGTGTTAGTAGAAACACTAGTCAAAGAGAGTTTCTTGATTATTCTAGGTTCAATACATACCATGATAAACCTTAGGAAGTAAGTAATACGTTCAATATATAGACTAACATTAGGGTCATCCTGTTAAGTATTTACATTCAATAGAGGCACCATTCAATAGGAGTACTAGTCAGTGTCAGTATCAGTACTAGTCTACTCTAACTATTCACCCCTACTATACTAAGTGGACACATCTCACTCAAGAGTCAAGTACTTACCTACTAGACCAAGTACAATAGGTACACTGGGCTTAAGTAAACTGAGCTTAAGTAATACTCACCACCATAGTTAATACTTATACCATACCACTAAACAAGACACCACTTAACAAGACCCCACTAAACAATAGGTTCCAATTTGAACTGCTACTCTTACTACACTAAATACTACATCAACCACTCTAGATACTACACTTGGTACTACCCAAACTACTCACTTGGTACTCAGTACTTACATTAAAAACATTCCAAACTACTGGCCTAATTAAACTACTACACCGGTTTGCTCTAGGTTAGAATATATATTTGCATGGTTCACTCTAGTGTTCATGGTTCATCTGGCCATGGCTAATCTAGTTTATTCCCTGATCTAGTTAGTCACTAAAAGTCTCCTCTTCAGGCACCCAGGGTGAAGGTTTGAAGTGTTCCTGGTCGGCATGCACCAAGGCCCGGAAAGCGTCCTTATCATCCACAAACTGGTTGAGGTAGTCCAACTCCAAGTCGTGCACCTGTCTGCCCATGAGAATCAAGGAATGCAAGGGCTCTCCTGCATCGTACTCGGCCATTTGCTTCAACGAGCCTGCCTTGAATGTCTGCGAAGGTGCCCCCAACCGTGATACGGCTACACACGGAGTATCTGGGGTATAAGCCTTCTCCTGTCTCTTTTCCTCGATCTCTAGGAGCTGCTGGGCTGCAGTGGCAATGTTCATGTAGCGAGGAGGCTCATAGATCAAGCGGCCACGCGCCATGTTCTCAATGCTCTGCTCCTTGACTTTGATATCCAACAACAATAAGGTGTGCAAGCCAATGCGCCGGTTCTCCAAGATCTTGGCGTAGAACGAGTCAGGTTTCCAGGTCTCGGTGAAAAAAACCAAAGACACCGTTTGCCCAAACTGGTAGAGTTGCAACCCACAAGCCCCAACCGCATTCATCACACTGGCATTATGGATGGACTCATAGCGAATGCCCAACTCCACAGCTCGGAGCACCAAGTCCGTATGGGTGGTTGCTCCAAAAACGTCCCCTACAACAAGAAAGGCCACGTCATCAACATCAGCACCGGCCAAAATCTGGTCTGCTCCCGTTTCCACGAGTTCCCGGTCCGCGAGAATCACCTCTTTCCCATAGAAAGCTTCAAGACTCTCTTTGTCTGCGGCCATAAGAATGGAAGTGTACGCTTCGAGATACACACGCTTACATTTGCGGATGGTTTCGAGCCCGCGCAACGTAATGTCGCTTTCGTGCGAGAGCCCAAGGCCAATAAGGTAGAGCATGGTGGATTGGGGAGTTTCTTGTTCTCTTTGGTTCACCGGTCGCATTATGCCCACTGACACCCGTACCTCCCGCCATATCTTTTTCCCAATCCACCATACATCCATTCCATCCACCTTTCCATTTACTCCTGAATAAAGTATTTTGGAATATTCCAGCTGGATGCAAATTTAATTTTACTTACTCCCCACCCACTTTCTTGTGTTGTTTTCGATTTGTGGGTGGCTACTTGCTCTATGATATAATTTCCTGCACATACCGCGCAGCGATGCTCTTCTCCATCTCCAGACCTTCACCACTCTTATACCTTACCCCATACCACACACCTCATATGGCTTTGGATAATGCTCATGAAGAGGAAATCCAGAGGGATATGCTCCGGTACAAGGAAATCGCCAAAAACAAAAAACTCTTGAATGACATTCCTCGCTCCAGAGTGGCCCTGAAGGCTCTGCACCGGTCCAAGGCTACCAGAGCCCCAGCCGAGGGTCTTCCACTAAGAAAACCACCGTATCGAGGAGATCAACTAACGCAAAAACCAATCGAATTGACAAAAAGGGCACTTCCAAAAGTGTCAAAGAAATCCCAAAAACTGAAGCTGGCCTTGAAAGTGAAGAAACGGCTGGATTTGCATGGCCTGGTGTGGGGTGTGCATACAAGGGCAGTCTCTTTTGCCGATAAACTCAGTGTGGACTCCACTTATGACCACATGGTGGAACTGATCCGCAACCACACCGATGCCATTGACTTTGGACTCCTGCACAAATTCGTACCCATCAATATGGCATATGAAGCTGCTCGGTTCAGTGTTGTCCTGCACACAGCGCCGTTAGGCCAGACCGTTTCTCTGTTTAGTGACGACATCGACCTGTTTCTCCGTCTGCTAAACCTGGACCCGATGTCGCTGGTTCCACTAATATAGTTCCAAGAATTGGGAAGGAGACGGAAAACAACATACCTAAACTCCAAAGGTCAACACAACCCAATATCAACTCCAAAACAATTCCCCAGATTGACTAAAAAAGTCATATAATGCAATGATCTGTATGTAGAATCAGACCAGGTCGGGTTTCACCACATCAGCCAAATCCAGTAAGATCTGGTGGAGTCTATGGCCATTTTCCAAGCCACTTTCAGCCACCATTTCCTCCCCCCTCTTTGCATATTCCTGGATCATTTTATACGAAAAGTCAAGTGCTCCACAGCTCTTAATATACGTCAAGGCCAGCAGAAGCATTTCCGGGCGAGACACGCGGGCCTCGGTGGTGTGGAGCCCCAAGAGAAGACGGTGAACAGGACTATCGGGAGTGGAGGAAAGAGCAAACAAGACCGGAAGAGAAAGCTTCCCCTCAATCAAATCTTCACCCGCAAAACCCTTCATCTTGGCGTACCGAACATCCACCAAATTGAGGTAATCGTCGCGCACCTGGTAGATGATGCCTATAAGGTTAGCAAGAGCAATGGCATGGGTATTCAACGGGTGGTTTGGAGGGTTTTCCAGAAACACCACCAAAAGCTCCACGGAGAGCCGGAGCAAGCCCCCCGTCTTATCCATGGCCATCTTCAAGTACTCTTCCGGGCTGGGCACTGCATGCAGGCACACCTGCGCAAGGTTCACTCGCCAGTACAAGTCCTGGCCCTGGCCCATATGGATGCGAAGCATTTCATCCATCAATATACTCCACACCCTGTCCTTCAAAAAAAGCGATTCGAACGAATTGGAGTTTGTGGAATTGGAGTTAGAAACTTTGCAAATGGCATGGTCACAATTGGGAATAGCATAGCCACAATTGGAAGTGGAAATATTTGTAGAATAAATGGCCTCGGGGCTCGTCAATTTTGAAAGGTTGTTGGCGGCCGTTTGGCATGCCAAAAAGTACATGTAGTTTGCGGAGTTGATGGTCAAGGCATGGCCAAAGTGCGTGTGCGCAGCCGGACGGCCTCTACGCATATCGGACTCATCCTCAATATCGTCAATTAGAAGCGAGGCCTCGTGGAGAGTGGCCACCACGTGACCGATTTCGGCCACCACTCGAGGATCTTGGACCTGGAAGAAGGTTTCGTTGAATGCGTGGAGGAGCGATAACCGGATATTGTGGTTATTACTGGGGATGCTGTGGAGGTAGTCAAAGGGGGCAGTAATGGAGTAGTGAAGTGATGCATCTGTCCTATTCTCAGATCCATTCCCAGAGTCATTCTCAGATCCATTCCCAGATGTATTGGTGTTTATGGTATATTTAGTTTCATTGGTTCCATTTATGTTTTGATTGGTTCCATTTATGTTTTGATTGGTTCCATTTATGTTTTGATCGGTTCCGCTTATAATTTCATTGGATCTGTTTTTAGATGTGGTGGCCCCGGTTTTAGATATCGGGGTTCTATTGGTGGTTTCACTCCTGGTGCTATATATAACGGCCTCGACGTTGGGCACTGGCATGGTGAACAGACAATTGGACACGGCAGACTGCGGAGTCGAAGCGTGATCCATGGTTGGCTGGAGTCCTACAACAACACGGGAATCCAGGGAGGGTGTGGCCAGAGGAATGTGGCTGTTGTCATGAACCATGCATGACAGGAGCCTGGTATTTAAGCGCATGTTGTAGAAGAGCATCGTGCGCACATGCAGGCCCGGACCCTACCAGGCTAGAGCACCCAGTCATAGACACATTTTTCGTGGAGAGAAACGGGGATTTGGAGAATAAACTTTCTGGGATGGATTATAGGCTACAGTTATGGTTAGGTTTAGGTGAGGGAGTGAGTGGGTGAGTGGGTGATTAGATAGAGTTCTTGGAAAGTGAGGTAGAGGTAGAGTGAGGGAGTGAGTGAGTGAGGTAGATCTTGGAGATCTTGGAGATCTTGGAGGAGATAAGTACAGATCGGCGATTGGATAGTAGAAAGAACAATCCAAATGGATTCAAGAGTATTAGCATTTACGGAATTACATAGGGTTGCATGAGATGTATGCAGAGGTCATGTGATGCAGAGATATAGTATTGTAACGGGGCTAAGTCCAAGTGTAGGTTTGAATTTAAATCTAGGTGTAGGGCAAAGTTTTGGAATAGAAATCAGTGATCTATGACCTGGATGATCGACGGATCGACGGATCGACAGGCATACTAAAGGTACTGGTGGACCCACGCGGAATGGCAGGCTACGCCGAGAAGAATAAGGTTGCAGAGCGGAATTGGCATTAAGTTCCGTGGGCTTTAGTCCGAGGATCCAAAATAGCAAAACAATGCCAGGTCGTTATTATGCAAACAAACCTTTTTAAGCGATTGGGCCGTTGAGTGGTCTAGGCCTTTGAAACAAGATCTAGTGGATAGCTGAGAGAGTACTGGAGATGGAGATGGAGATAAGATGGAGATAAGATGGAGATAAGATGAAGATAAGATGGAGACGGAGATGAAGACGGAGATGAAGACAGAGATACTTGATTGAGGGCAGATTTATGTTGGAGATCTGAGCTGTCATAGAGAACGGTTCTTGGTACATGGTCAGTCTACTAGTGTCCTAAGGCAGTCTGAGTCAACTCGGGCTTTAAGCTACAATTGACTGGATTGATACACTTCCATCACCAACACACTGTATATACTGTTAGATAATGCTAATAATCTAGGGGGAGATCAGTACATCGAGAATTACCTGTCAACTCAGGACCCTGGCTGTCACACTAAACCTTTGAACGTATTTCTGCCTCCTCAATTTCATCATGGCATAGATTGAACCTAGCATAGTCCAAGAGCTCCACTGCTAAGAAGATTCAGTGAATGTCAATATCTCGATCTATATCGATCCTTGGAATGCAGATCAAGAGAGGTGAATTAGACAATGGAGAATCAGACTAATTCAGACAACCGTCTAGGCTATTGTTCTGAAAGATCAATACATTAGCAGCCGTGGAAGCCTAGACATATACTAGTAGACCTATTTCCACTAAGACTACTAAAACCTTCACTACCAGTACTCTCCACTTTACCTACTCTAAACCAACACCAGTAATTAACAGGAAAATACTACTACTACACTACTATATACTACTACACTACTATATACTACTACACTACTATATACTACTACACTACTATATACTACTACACTACTATATACTACTACACTACTATATACTACTACACTACTATATACTACTACACTACTATATACTACTACACTACTATATACTACTACACTACTATATACTACTACACTACTATATACTACTACACTACTATATACTACTACACTACTATATACTACTACACTACTATATACTACTACACATACTACTGCACTACTATGCAAAGAGAAGTTTTAAGGTTCCTTCATAAATACACCAATATCAATAACCCAATACAGTGTTTTTCAAAACTGTTCAAACGAGCGCAGCAAAACGATTCAAACCACACTAGCACAATTAAACAAACCAAAGGAGTTCGAAAAATTTCGTGCTCCTTCGCACAGTCTTTCAAAGCAAATGGCGTTATGTTTAACACCAACTTTCATTAGAATTCAACGTTCTGAAATCTTAAATGTGGTGGATTGCCATATATGTACTATATTTGGGAGTCTAGCAGTACCAGTGAAGGGCTAGAACAGACGGAACTGAACTGGAAGGGGTACGAAACTTTTTAAATTATTGGTTTGTCTAATTTTGCTAGTGTGGTTTGAATCATTCTGTCTTCTTGGTTCCAAAAATTTCGCCGTCCTGGTTTGAATAATTTTGAAAAACACTGTATCAAATGAACTATGGTGAGAAAATTGCTACAATAACATTATATCTCTATAGCCCCTATCCCTATCACCACTACTACTACTACTATATTAAGAGAGACTACTACTACTACTATATTAAGAGAGACTACTACTACTACTACTACTACTACTACTGCTGCTGCTACTTCCATACTAAGAGAGAGATTACCTTTAACTACGACAGACTACCCATTGACAGACAGACTTCCTGACCGAAATTCTCACTGACAGACTACCATACTGCCTACTTAACTACGGAGCTGTGACTGTTTACTGCCTATGGAACCTCCATACCTATAAATTCACGACACTGAGTAGTACTCGAACGTAACAAGCTCTACTGACACTGGACTTACCTACTGGGAACCTCCAGGTTATCTACACTACTCACCACCCACTTACGCATTACCTGTTAGATTGTTGTTGTTTCGTCAGGTATTCTGTTTATTATATTCATTCGCCGATGATTCCTCAGAAGGAGTAATCTGAGTTATTTAAATATTTGACCGGTGGAGTTAGCGTATCCTGCTAGTTAAAGATAGGTGCAAGGGAAAACTCTCCACTTTCCATCCTGGTACCTCGGGTTTATCACATTCCCTCCTGGTAACTGGTAGAGTGATGGTGGAGGTGTGACATAGTGGAATGGCAATTGTTAGGATTGGACAGCGTAGGCTTAAAATACCTCAATAGGTAGAGCACTAACTACGGTGGATCTAACACTAATCTACTATATACCCACTTTTCTACTCTACACTAAACTATACCCTACTCAATACTCACTGCTCTAACCCATAATTAAGTCTAGTAAATCAACCAAAAAGAAGGAGAACCGAAATTATCTTTAAAATGGGTTTAGAAATAGACATAAGCAGTAAATTGTGTTCCAGGAGTAAAATATATCTCTATAGTACTAGAAAATGTGTACTACCAAGAGTCTCCATGAATCGACCATTGACTATATCATTGACTATGCGTACTTTCCCATACTAATAGTGAATAGTATTGTATTTGTAGTGGAGAAGTGGGTAGAGACTTATAGTGGGTGTACTTATAGTGGGTGTACTTATAGTGGGTGTACTTGTAGTAGTGAAGTTAGCTGTCCCCGATATTTATCCCGTATATTCACCAGTCTAGTTCTAAGAATATCATATACTGTATTAGTAGTGGTAGTCATAGTCATAGTACTGTATTAGTAGAGTCAGAGTACAATAGTCAGTACAATGGTCAGTACTGTTAGATTCTTGTTGTGACTTCAAGAACTAAGTTATCTTTATTCGTTAATGATTCCTCAAAAGAAGGAATGTAGCCACTCATATATTACGAGAAGGGGTGGTTGTGGAACAACTCCCTAGCGATCATTATTCTACTCATTTCAGCCCATCCCGGTATCTGTACAATAAAGGTTGAATGGGTGCTCAGTAGAATGCCCTTCATAAAGGTCAATGTTGGTGTCCGGCAGGAGGCTTCATAATACCACACTAGGTGGATCACTACCTATGGTGGATCTGACAAGTACTGTATAAGTAGTCACCATAGTACTGTAGAGTCATAGTACTGTAGAGTCACAGTACTGTAGAGTTATAGTATTGTAGAGTCATAGTACTGTGTAGTCATCGTATTGTATTAGTATAGTCATAGTACTGTATAAGTATAGTCATAGTAATGCATAGTATAGTCCTGTCTCAGTATAATCATAGTACTCTATAGTATAGTAATAGTACAATACTCATAGTATATATCATATTAATGTAGTGTATACTTAACCTTGTTTTGTTTGGTTGTGGATACGTCATAGCTTTGGTGGGCCCTGCACCCGTGCACCCTGCACTGTGCACTGTGCACCCGGCCTTATAGTCGCATCTTGGTAAGCGTGGCCCCACACAATATACCAAGCAATATGGATGGAGGCAGATTTGTCCACGTGCCGCTCCAGCCCGTGACCAAAGTGTTGGCGGCCTCTTCCGTGGCCTTGGCTATTGCCGTTCAAATGGGCTTTTTGACTATCCCCCGCGTGGTGTTCCTACCCTCCAAGTTCTTCCTGGAGCCCTGGCGTGTCTACACGTCCTACTGCTACTTTGGAAACCTCAGCCTTGGACTCATACAGCGGATCTTTATGGTTTCGCAAGTAAACGATACTTTGGAACGAGCGTACGTGGTCAAATTGCACACCTTGCCCCGCAAGTGGTATAAAGGCCTAAACGAGGCCGAGCTTCTCCAGAAATTCGAGGACAATAGGGCGTGGGACTTTGCCTATTTTCTCTTCCGCATAGCGGTGTCCATAGTGGCATGTGTGATGTTGGCCAGCCAATGGTATGACGTGACCAAGAATTACTTGGTGCTTGGGCCCGTTATGAAGGAAGTACTTCTCTACATTATGTGTCGGAACAAGCCTGAAGAACGGATTCTTGTTATGGGCATCCAATTGAAGGCTAAATACACTCCTTTCCTCGAGACGTGGATGTCGGTGATTCTATCCAGTGAGTTCCAGACGCTCATTAAGGTGAGGTCTGATTTTATGAAGTCGTTTGTTGTTTTCTTGAGGTCGGGTTTTATCATCAGTACTCTTTTTGAGTATCTTTTCAGCCATTTCTGGTGGTTCGTGGAATTTGTGTATCTCTACAGAACAAACTCCCAGGCCCTGTGGGAGAAGGCGTGCACTGAAGTCGTACCGGAGCTGGTTTTCGGGGGTCTTGACGTGGCCAACATTCTCCGCTGGATAATCACTCCACCGTGGTATTTCTGGATCACCATGAAGATGCGTGCGCAACAGGCCCAGTTGGGAAATGGACAGATAGTAGAAGAAACTATTGAAATTGGTGAGGGTATCAATGAAAGAGATGAAACGGAAGGAAGGGATGAAACGGGTGAAACTGGTGAAACAGAAGAAAGGGAAGAAAGGGAAGAAAGGGAAGAAAGGGAAGAAGTGATTGCTGAGAGATATGGACGTGAGGAATCACTTAATGGGGTGTCTAGTGGAACTGCTCCAGAGGAAACAGTGGCCACAATCCGTCATGCAAGAGAAACCAATCCCGAAATGCCTTAATCTGTTCTCAGTACCAACCATGACTACTGGGGTACAGGGCTTTACTGACCTTCACACAGAACTTTCTAATCCTGATCAACTCAAGAAGCAAAGAAAATTGGGAAAACAACTATTGTTTAGGCTTGAAATGACCTGACAACGAATCACGACTCATACAAACAAAAGGGACCAATGGGATCGGGTAGATACCAAGGCAGAAAAAGAAAAATAAAAAGGCATATAGCTTTGGGATCTTATAAAAAAAACAAATGAATGGGTGGATCGTCAATGAGAAGGCTCTCAAGGAAGTTGAATCATTGTTTGATAGATGTGAATGAGCTGAAGAGTGCCTGAAGAAAGAGCAAAAAGTGGTTTTGACGTATGGAGAAGCATTCAATGAAGTAATGACCATTTTACTATAAGGGATGTGAACTACATGGGTGATGGTAGCTGGATGAATGCATGAAAGTGAACTCAAAAACTCATGTATACGACTTTGAAAATGAGATTCAGACAATCAGCGTGGATCTGGAGATGATCACAGAGGGTTAGTTGCTCGATTACTAGGCATTATGGTGATATTTGTCATGGCAGGATTTCTGGCACATCCAAAAGACATGGACTGGTAAACATACCTTTTGATCATGGATACTTTATCATGCTTTTCAATTGAGGTATATTCGTGTTGATCATCAGCTCTCCGTTATGTGAGTTATTTTCTATCATGGTGTGATGATGTCACTTTTATGACACGATAATGTCTGTTGTTTTCTGCTCTTGGTTTAGCTTATTCTGCGCTTGATTATTGATCTGCTTTCTTAAAGTCATTCCATGTTCATTTGATTATCATTGAAGTGGATCTTTTAAAACCAGATCTACCTTTTCCCAATCCGTCAATCAAACTTAGCTCAATTAAGCTTAGCTCTTCACCTTTTCTGGCACACTTCTTGTTTCATCATTCTCATTTTTGGGCGCAAGAAAACGTACGCAATCTGCTTGATTCTCCTACTCACATCCCCTTTTTGATGTTTAGTCTACTGTTATGGTAAATAGAGGTCAGTTTTCATAGAGTTCATCTCTTTCCATGTTTTCGTCTCAATAAATGATACTGATAAAGAAGAGGGTACACAGGTATGACCCAATGACACATATGCACTATTATCAGGGTAGCACTAGTATACTAGAGTAGTATAGTAGAAGTAGCAATATAAAGTAGCACAGTCCAAAGCCACTTTGGTTGGTCGGAAACCAGTGTCCTAGAGGATAGTATGCTCCCTCACTAATGACATGCTGGTAGAGTAGTACTATGAGTAGTATGACACTAGACAACAGTAGAATCATGAACATGGCAGACGAACTAAAGATGACCATCTAATCTTAGTATAATTGTATGTGCTAGTTAGTCTTGTTCTAGTACTCTTATTCTTGATGTTAAGGTTCATCTAATATGCCAAACTACTGTCATATAAATTTTATGTTAGCGATACTAGCCTAGGTTTTCTTATGACCTGGGCATCTAACAAACTAGGCAAATGGTTAGTAGTTCCTTATCTTCACGTTTTCCTTGTCTAGTTGAAATCACCATCATGAAGAAAACAAACACTTTTCCCGGGAACTCTCTCCTTCTGGTTTCTAACGTATGGGGCATTGGTAGGTTTTCACAACTTTCAGATGGTACAAGTCTAAAGCAAGATAAAATCAAGATTAAAGCAAGATTAAAGCAAGATTAAAGCAAGATTAAGTGTCAGAGGCTAAAAAAGCTGAAAGCATTGACTTTGAAGAGACATTCATAGTATTCTTGTTATAGCAGACTAGGTGGATTCTCATTGCACTTGAGTTTATCGTAAATTAGCTGTCCTTAAGAGTAAGCTTGACAAAGACACTCAATAGACAAGTGCCGAGCTCTTCTTAGAAGCTCAAGGCTGGCTCTAGAGTAAAGTGTGTATTGAAACTCAACAAGCTCTATACGGTCTAAAGCAAGCCCTATTTGTCTGGAACCAAGTTCTTACTAACTAGCGTGATATGAGTAACAGAAATGCCAATCAAAGTATTCATTCTTTTTTTCGGTACCATTATTTGGAAATAGTTTAAAGATGTGTTAAGATGAAAAAAAGATGACTCTCGATTGCATACAGGAGAGAGCCAGCACTTTTCCCACTAAACGAGATGGTGGTGTTAGATTTCATTTAGAAGATCATACTAATACATCTTCCACATGAATCCATGCTGACTCATTCATGGTATCCCATTCGCTTCTTTGTTGGCAATCGGTCCTGCCGTTAATACTGTTCAAGTGATTTGATAACAGCACTGTGGAGGTTGCATCCCGGATTCTGCACACTCCACCGTGACTATCGACAAGTAATTCACCATCACTTTAGCTTCAAGCACCATGAAATTGCCTGAAACTGCAAGTACCACTATCTCTGTAGCTAGATTGGCAGCCTCTTCAGAAGACGTTGCTGTCACTACTCGTTAATGGACAGGCTAGTGTGAGTCTAGTCTCGAGTTCCTACCCCAAAGAAACTGGTGATGAAGCATCAGTCACTGCCTCAAGTGAAGAGACTGTCACATCGACGATCACTAGTGTTGTCACTGTCACCAAAGATAACGACATCGAGACTGAAGTGTGGGCTGTCTTGGCTGAAAAAACGATGCTTGTGTTTTATCATCCGTTACTGTGACTGTTACCGACATTAGACTGTCCTGGTGTTGTTAACACTGTTACTTCGCTGATTCCTGTCACAGCTGAGTTCACTCACAGTCACACCACTACAACTTTAAGTCAATGGGTCGCAGTTACAGTTGAGCAGACCTCATTGACTACGTTGGTTCTTCCACGATTGCTCCATCATTCACCTCTTACTCAAAGGGAACTGCAGATATTGATCCCACATTGGTCTGCTATGATCATCTATGCCAGAAATACTTGATACCTCATCTGATACCTAATCTGATACATACCTAAGGTGATACTAAAATCTGGACTATACCTAGTTTGACACTAAAATCTGACACTATAATCTGACACTATAACCTGATACTAAACCTTGTTAGATTCTTGTAAGCACGTTAATTACCTAATCGAGACTATATTCGTTGATGACTTCTCAGGAAGAGGAATCGGCCGCCATTAAGTAGTCAGCCGGAAGGTAGCCGAGGGGGCGTAGTAGCATCGATTTCCAATTAACTGGGAACGTGAGTTCAATCCCTATAAGGGTTGTATTCCACCCATCTTGAATCTAGCAGACCTTATCTGACACTATAATCTGATATATACTTAATCTGATACTCTGCCTTATCTGACACTATACCTCATGATACTATAATCTGACACTATAATCTGATATATACCTCATCTGACACTATACCTTATCTGACATTATAGACTGATACACCTTATCTGACACTATAATATGACACTATAATCTGACACTATGATCTGACACCATATCTTACACTATAATATAATACATACCTTGCCTGACACTCACGGTCTGGGGTGGTTCATGTTGATCAGTGATCCTCGCGACCATCAGCACCTGACCCAGTAACCCAACTCTAAGAACCTCCACCAGGCACACCACATACTACAATAGAAAGGCTCAGCACCTCCCGTCTACAAAATAAAAAATACAAAATACACTCCCCTTTGGCCGTACAAGTGCTAAGCCATGCTAAGCATCCAAGCAGCCAAGCATCCCAGCAGCTCAGCCATGAAGGAGGGTTGTAGGGTGCTCAGCCGAGAAGCCCGAGCAGGCGCGCAAATCCTACTGCATGGCCCATGCACGAGGCTAAAAGGCACGGCCCTGAAACACCTGGCCTCCTCACGTCCACCATCTCCCAGCAACAAGCCCGTGACCAGAGGAAACAGGAATTCTATTACGACGTCTGAAACATTCCTGAAACAAGCCCCATTTTGCGTGCTCTGAATTCCTTCCTGAAACACTTTCTGTTGTCTCTTCACACTCTCCAGGCACCAGGCACATTTTAGTCCATACATCTCGGTCCTCCATCATCAAGCATCTACCATTTAGGATTCTGAGTACTCAAGATCCAGGACTCTAGATTTCCCGACATCCAGTACTTACATATCAGAAGATCACGTTTCCACAGATCAGAAGATATCGTTTACTACTGAAGTAAAGGTACCACTACGAATAGACTAGGTTTAGACAAGGACTAGATTTGATCTTTAGGACTCAAAGTGGAACAGAGATCAGTTTACTCTTTGACTACAGATATCTTATTGGTTAGAACCTCTTTGATCTATCAAGACTTGGGAGTACTACTAGGACCACGACTTACCTGAGTTTCTTGAAGTTTTCGACTATAGAACCTGACCTCGAACCTGGCTAAACTTACCAGGTTATTTCACCATATCAGCTCTTTTTGGACTTCAAGACACCGGACGTTCCTGTCTTATTGGACCTTTGATCTCTGAGACTACCTAGCTGGATCAGCACATTACCATTACGCTAGCTGGATCAGGACATTGCCTTATTCTGTTCCACTCTCTAGGCCTACCTTTTTCTTCCTGGACATTTACAGCCACCCTCAGATTTTGAAATGGCCAAATTATACGAAGACCTCCGGGCCGAGGTGGAGGCCATGCAGAAACAAGACCTCCATCCAAGAGTGGTTGCGCTTGTGCAGGCCTTCCTCAACTACCTAAAAGAGCCCCGATACCAAAACCCCCTCTCCATCACTGAGCTCAGCACGCTCTTTGCTGCGTTCTACGAGGACCTCAACTCTCTAGTGTTGGATATCTACACCCAGCTGAACTCCAACAAGCGACAGCTCATCCAGCAATCCATCATCTTCAGTGCAGACGAACAGACCTACGACTACTTGAATGCCATTGCCAACTACTCCAGCAATTCAACGGTGAAATTGCAGAAACGTAGTGATGCCTGGGCTCTTTATCAACTTCGCATATTCACCTACTACAAATTTCTCACCGTGTGCAAGAGTATCGAGTTGGCCCAGAAAGTGTTATTTTCGTCCACTGCGCCTTCAGAGTCCACAGCCTTGCATCAGAAGCTCTTGCGCTACGATCTGCGTGATATAGCCATCCAGGACCTCTTGTGTGAGAAAATCCACATCTTGCGCAACTTGAATTTGCCCATCGAATGTTTCTTTGAGGCCACTGATTTCCCGGAGTTTAGTAAGATCAACCAGTTCTTCATGACGCTTGAGGACGAACGGCCTTCGGCTTTGGCTGAGGTGAAGGCCCATTTTGCTGCTCTTGCGACTCTGGAAACTCCCTATACCAAGCTACAGCAGATAGTCCGGATCCAGAAATCACTCATCAGCTTGTGTGCTTTCTTGTACGATAAGGACTCGTCCAAGGTCAGCAACGATGTGCTTTTGCCTGCACTCATCTACACGGTGATCTACTATTTGCCTTTGGATGAGGTCAAGCTCTACCTCAACTTGAAGTTTGTCAAGTCGTTCTGGAACATGTTGGACCCAGACCACATGAGCTCGTCCCACTTCACGCTTCTGTCGTCAGTGTCGTTCTACAATCCCACCAACCGCAAGAACCGCAAGCCGTTTTCACTGAAATCGCTCTTTGAGCTTTTGAATCTTGTGGATGGGGAAGATGCGGACTTCGACGCCATTGCTACGGATAAGAATCAGGAGTTCCAGTCTAATGCGTCCATAGTGGAGTTGATTCAGACTCAGCACCTTAACAATGGCGAGTTGCAGTTCTACTTGACCAACTTCGAGGCCATACTCTTTTTCTTGCAGAACACCCCGATCCTGGAAATGGTGCCTGCTGATTATACCATTCCTTCCAGATTCGCAGAAAATGAGTTGATTTCCACTCCTGTGCAGCTCATTGTCGATAGGGAGGAACCGGCGCTAGAAACGTCCAAATTGGAACGCAAAATACGCGCAGATCTCTTCGATGACGAGTTCGATGAACCCAACCGGTCCCGGTCCAGCTCGCTCTTCAATACCATCTCCAGTGCTGTGTCCCAAAGCGTGAGGTCACGGTCCAACTCTTCGGCATTGAAGCATTCGGAAAATAAGGAACTCCCCCAGCTGGACTTTGAGGAATCTCTCTCCACAATCCTTCCTTCTCAGGATGCCTATGGGTTGAGCCAGGTCAAGGGAATCCTCGGCAAAATCGGCCTGGTGTCCAACTACCAGTTCAAGGCGCCGGTGGATATCGAGATTGATAGTCCCGAGAAGTTTGAAAACAGATCAAAACGGTCCCAGTCTTTATTGGATAGGATCTCGCCCAGCCACACCAGAACAAGGTCCGAGTCTGAGAACGCGTCCAGCACTGCACCCCGCAAACCCACCATGCTCTCCACCAAGTGGTCCAGTGGAGTGTCTGAGTTCATGAACAAAATCAGCACTGCAGCCTCCACGGCCGCATCCAACCACGAGACCAGCCTCACTGATTCTCACCCGTCCCAAACATCCTTGCATTCCATAGACGATCCTTTCGAGGACCAACCGCGAAGACTCGGCTATGGTATCCGCTCGTCCAGTGTTCAAACCATGGATAAGTGGCTTAACAATATTCCTGCCAACTCTGCGGCCAGTCTTGTGGAGTCCAAGATGCCCCAGAACGATGACTACACCCCGGAAAACAATGCGTTTTCCAGCACCTACAATAACGAGGGCCTGGTGTTCAGTGCGTCGTTTGGGGAGCTCACAAAGTACCAGTCGGTGGACTTTGAGTCGTTGACCATTAATGACTTGAAGAACTTGAAGAGGTACTATGATCAGTTGTGCGCGGAGGTGCTACTGACCAAGACCGAGTCTAAAACAAGCAACGACTACATGGACGATAAAGATGCATAGTTTGGGGTTGGTCTGGTGGTCAGGTTGGCTCAAGTTGGGTTTTTCTAATTTGGTGGGCACAAGTTGAGTTGGTTGTTGGTTTTGAACTGGAGGTTTGTATGAACTGGATGTTATGCCCACGTGACCAGTCACGTGTGGAACACACGGCACGTGACTCTATCGCGGAACAATCCAGAACCCCAATTTAACCTTTATGCCACAGCCGAATGCAACATTATGACCGACTTTGCAAATCCAAGCCACTTTGGCAGAAAACATAAGCTCGCTAGCCTCGAGCCACATCGTGCAAAGAAACGCGTGCGGCTCGACGTCATGCTCCTGAGCTTATCGCTAGACGGATCCAAAGGGGTCTCCACTCCAGTATACATCAACCCGTTGGCAGTTCCCGAGAGGAACTACAAGAAGCAAAAAGCCAGTGACATCGATGACATCATATCCGGCAAAATCTTCGAGACCTACAAGTACGATCTCCTACGAGGCCTCCAGGTGATCCGGTACGTCCACCCGGTGACGGTGTTGGCATGGAGTATGCAGAAGTGGATCAAGCGGCTTTTCAATGTGTTTATCCGCAAATACAACCGGTACAACCCCGGGGTGCAGCCCATGAAAACATTCCGTAGTTATGAGCAGATCATGGCCTTGGTGGAAGACCCAAAAGTCAACTTTTCGCTAGCAGAACTTTTGAACATAGTGGTGCAAGAAAGCGGGCTTGAAGTGCGGGGCATAGCCAGGAAGCGCGAGCGCATTGCTGACTCAGCCCGCTTGGAGGAAATCAAAGAGCAGGAGCACGTGGCCAAGGAGTGCAACTACAAGTACTGGGACCGGCTCCGAACACGGCCCATGGGTGTGAACATGGAAATGGACCTTTCACTGGGCTACGACCTGGCCGGAGACATGGAGGTGGACGACAAGTTGGAGGCCAACTACGGCAACTACTACTCCCAGAACATGTAACTCGAGCACCCAAAGCATAGAGTGCAGCCACGGAATATGGACAACGAGCAGGACTGCGGATCCCATAGTCATTTTTTATGACATCACGCATAGGATAATCAATACATGATATACATTTAAATGGTATCAGACATAGGATAACTATAAGATAGGATATAACTATAAGGTATAGAATATAAGATTAAGATACAGGATAACTGTAAGATAGAATATAAGATTTACATATAGAATAAAACTAAAAGACACAGTATATAGATCAAAAGGCTTTACCAGAAATTAAGTGGTATGCTGTGGAATTGACTAGTAATGCTATGTGCAAACCAATTTGTCTGTCACAGCTACATACACCTCTTTAGTAATTATTGCTACAATTACCTATTGAGCCATATATAGACTAAAATGGCTTGTATATACACTTGGACATGTGTAGTCTATATAACTTAAGTCATATTGTTAGATCCAAGATAGGTACTACCCATATATGGATTGAGGTCACGTGCCCAGTTAATCGGGAATCAATACTACTACGCCTCTTCTCGGTTCAGAGTTACTACGACCTTTCGGCTGGTCTTCTGCGGAAGTATTAAAGGACGGCTGATTTCGCTTATCTGAGCAAAAAATTGTTAGGTAATTTACGTGCTTAAAAGCATCTAACATATATCTATTTAGTTTCCCATACAGCTCTCATTGTTAACATTTTATAAATCATGATACATTAGGTTTTTTTGATTTTTTTTATCGGATACCTCCGTGGTCTTTGATATTTATGTTGGAAGAATGTCTTGCTACTCAAGATTTAGGAATATTTAAATGAAAATCAGTCTAATATTAAGTGTGTCCTGCACACACGCACGCTCTCAGCAAAGTGCCCATGAACATACCATAAATCAGTTCCAAATTCACCCAGGTGATTCCCCCTTTCTGTCTAATTTATCTAAGCTCCAACACCCCCAATCCCCCAATCTCTACTTCTTAATAAGTCAACAGTTCCAAGTGCCCCGGAATGGTATTAGGCAGAGTGTCCTCTGTGCAGGAGCGCACGCTAGTCCGAAAAACATGTTGATATTTTTTCCACTACACTTACGCAAGGAACCCACCGGTAACATTCTATCCACGCAACATGTCTAAAGAATTGGCCGAGGAGGAGATCCGAACACGTGTCCTGGACAACGAAGACAACTCGTCGGAGCCCGGCGATGACGTCATGGACGATTCTTCCGAAGAGGACGAGGACGAGGAAAACGACGAGGAGGCCATCAAAAAGGTCCGTGATGGTTTCATTGTGGACGACGAAGAGGAGGAGGTTGATGCTCCGTCGCGCAAAAAACGGCGCCACAAGCGCAAGCGGGAAAAGAAAGCCGCAGTTTCCGACGATAACGACGCCTTGGACGATGACGACTTGGAGCTCTTACGGGAGAACTCCGGGGCACCCCCACGGAGACCGGCGGACTCCAAGTTCAAGCGACTCAAAAGAGCGCTGCCTGCGGGTGAAGACGGGGGACAAAGCGCCGACGAAGGTGCAGGACGCCGGAACATAGGCGGGTTGAACGACTTTTTCTCTGACGACGACGACGACGACGCCGAGGAGGTGCCTGCAGACGAGCAGAATCTCGGGGACGAGCGGAATATTCTTGATGAGTTCGAGGATTTCATTGAGGACGACGAGTTTTCCGATGAAGACGAGGCCAGGGCTCAGAAGACCCAGCGCAGACAAGCAGTCAAGCTGAAGGGTCCCAAGTTGGACACGTCCAAGTTGTCCAGTGTGGACAGAGAAAGTTTGCAGCAGCTCTTTGAGGTGTTTGGCAATGGAGCAGAATACGAGTGGGCTTTGGAGGCTCAGGAAATCGAGGATGAGGGTAATAATGACCAGGAGCCCACGGCTCTAGACGAGGTGTTCGAGCACTCCGAGTTGAAGGACAGAATGCTTACGGAGGAGGATAACCTCATCCGGATTATCGATGTCCCGGAGCGGTTCCAGAAGTACCGTCTGACATTGAACTACATTGACTTCGACGAGGCTGTGTTGCAGAAGGAGAAGAAATGGATCGGCGACCTTCTTTATGTCGAGAAGAAGAACGTGCTTGGCGAGCACATCAAGGAGCCGTTTATGGAGGCCGTGGGCCGCGTGGTGGAGTTCATCTCTAAGGATAACTGGGAGACCCCATTCATATGGACCCACCGCCGAGACTTCTTGATCCACACGGAAGAGGTTACTGATGCTGATGGTGTGGCCAAGAATAACGTGGTCAAGCTTCTTTTTGAGGACGACTTGTGGCGCATAGTGCAGCTTGATATCGAGTACCACTCTCTCTACGAGAAGAGACTCAACACCGAGAAAATGGTGGCCAACTTGACTGTGGACGACGACTTGATCCGTGATATCGATACCTTGGACTCCATGGTGGCCATCCAAGACTTACAGGACTATGTGAATTTCACTTACTCTGCCGAATTGAGGGCACTTGCTGAAAACAAGGAGAGTGGCGAAGAAGAAGACGATAAAAAGGCCGCCAAGAAACACTCCAAGTACGCCATTTTCGAGCGGATCCGTGGCAACGTCTTATACGATGCAGTCAAAGCCTACGGTATCACGGCCAAGCAGTTTGGCGAGAATGTGCAGGACCAGTCCACCAAGAACTACGAGGTTCCATACCGGATCCACGCCACAGATGATCCTTTCGAGTCTCCCGAAGATATGCTTGGAAGATTGATCGAAGACGATGAGATCTTGTTTAAAGACCCCAAGAACGGCTTGAGTGCAGTCCGCAAGACCTATGCCGAGGAGATCTACCATAACCCCAAGATCAGGCACGAGATCCGCCAGGTGTACAAGAACTTTGCTTCTTTTTCCGTGACCATCACCGAAAAGGGCCGCAGCACCTTTGACAATTACCCAGCATACGCAGATTTCAAGTACGCCAAAAACCTCCTGCCTGCTGATTTGGTCAGATCGCCAGATCGCTTCTTGAGGATCCTTGAAGCCGAGTCCAAGGGTCTCATTCTGGTCCAGATCCAAACCAACGATGGCGACAGCTGGTTCGAGTCCATTCTCAATTGTTTGACCTCGGACGGAACTTCTGAAATCGCCGAGTTGTGGAATAAAGAACGTGAGTATGCCTTGACGATGGCTTTCAAGAGATTGACCAACATGGTGGCTCTTAATACCAAGGAGGACTTGCGCAGGGAGTGTGAACGGTTGGTTGCAGCCGAACTCCGGTCTAGATTCCTTACCAAGGTGGACCAGGCTCCATTCACGCCTTATGGCTACGACAAGGGTACCAAGCCCAATGTGTTGGCCCTTTCTTTTGGTAAGGGTGACTTTGACAGTGCTGTGGTGGGAACCTTTGTGAGGGATACAGGAAAAATCAGCGACTTCTTCAAGTCCGACTGTAATCCTTCACGGGACAGAGAAAGCGAGGAGAAGTTCTCGGGGCAATTGCGGGAATTCTTTGACAGAAACCTTCGCAGCCAGAAGCCCGATGTCATTGTTGTTTCTGGATACGGCACGAACTCCAAGCGGTTGTTCGACGCTGTGCGCAACTTTGTGATGAAAAACAACTTCGTCGCCAATACGGACGACTTGGCGGATGCTTCGAATCCTCCTTTGATCCCTGTGATTTGGGGCCAGGACGAGACGGCCAGATTGTACCAGAACTCGGAGAGAGCACTCATCGAACTCTCTGATAAACCCACTTTGGTCAAGTACTGTGTGGGATTGGCCCGGTATGTGCAAAGTCCGTTGTTGGAGTACATTTCTTTGAAGGACGACATCTTGTCGCTTGTCTTCTATGAGCACCAGAAGTACCTCTCTAACGATGTGGTGAGGGATGTGCTTGAGACGGCTTTTGTCGATATTGTCAACATGGTGGGAGTGGAAATCAACGATGCCTTACAGGATGCATACATTGCCCAGCTGTTACAGTATGTGGCAGGTTTGGGGCCAAGAAAAGCCTCAGGAGTGTTACGGAATATCAGTGCCAAATTGGGTACCTTGACTACCCGGAGTGACCTCATTGAGAACGAACTCACCACTGCCAACATCTTCTTCAACTGCTCGTCTTTCTTGAACATTCCGTACGATGAAGGTGTTTCCATGAGAGACCTCTCCATCGAGCTCTTGGATGCCACAAGAATCCACCCTGAAGACTACAGTTTGGCCCGCAAAATGGCTGCCGATGCCCTTGATTTGGACGAGGAAGACATGGCCCATGTGGAGGAGCTGGGAGGTATTATCTACCAGTTGATGCAGGAAGGAGTCAGCAAAGTGGACGATCTTAACTTGACAGCCTTTGGTAAGGAGTTGGAGTCCAAGTTTGGCAAGAAGAAGTACGCCACTCTTCAGAGTATCAAGGAAGAACTTGTCAACAACTTCGAGGAGCTCAGGCGGTCGTTCCATCTCTTGGAGAACTCCGAGATCTTCCGCATGTTGACTGGCGAAACCGTGGAGAGTTTTACGCGTGGCTCCATTGTGCCCGTGACCATCAGCCGGGTGGGAAAGAACTACCGAGACGAGAGTGCCAAGGTCAAGTTCTTGCGAGTATCCACGTCCACCAATATCCAGGGAACCGTGGAGGAAGGACACATTTTGAGAAACGCCGATTTCGAGCAGGGCCAGGTGATCCAGGTTGTGATCACGGACGTCAACTACGAGACTTTTTCTGCCAGTTTCAGTGCCTTGCCAGAGGATATCAGCAAGGCCTCGTTGCCCAAGTTCCACAAGGACCCCACCAAGTGGGACTTTGCCCTAGAAGAAGCAGACAAGCAACGGGAGAACGCCCGGGAAATCGCTAAGCTCGCCAAGATGCGCAATATCCAGCACCCATTGTACCGCAACTTCAACCACAAACAGGCCGAGGAGTACTTGGCCCCTCAATCCATGGGAGACTGTGTGATCCGCCCCTCGTCCCGGGGAACCAACTACCTTACGGTCACGTGGAAGGTGGGCACCAACCTTTTCCAACATTTGAGTGTGGAAGAAGTGACCCACAACACCGGAAAAGAGTACGTGGTGGAGCGCAAACGGTACTCGGACTTGGACCAGTTGATTTTCCAGCACGTGCAGGCCATCGCCAAGCACGTCAACGAAATGGCCCGCCACCCCAAGTTCCGGGAAGGTACGTTGTCCGAGGTCAACGAGTGGTTGGAGTCGTACACGCGAGCAAACCCCAAGAACAGTGCCTATGTGTTCTGCTACGACCACAAGGCACCAGGGTGGTTCTTGCTTTTGTTCAAGGTCAACGTCAATACGCCGGTGACCACTTGGCACGTCAAGACCGAGGTCAATGGATTCGTGTTGAAGGGCTTCTCGTACCCCAGCATGATGAGATTGTGCAATGGGTTCAAGCAGACGTTCAAGTCGCTCGTCAGTGACCAGACCAACTCTCGCCCGGGCTACGGCTACTAACCGTGCGTGAAGAATTTGTATAGTAAGTAAAATAGTAATGTCAGTATATTAGTATCAGTGGAGTAATGGTATGTGTATCCAACAATCTCAATCTACAGCTATAAGGCGATATACAGTCACGTTACTATAACAATGATCACCATAGTATGTATTTCAGCATGAAATGTGGCAGTATCTAATAGACCAAGTGTTCAAGTTGGATATAGGAACTAGTGTTGAACTTGGCACTAGCCAGTCATATAATTGCCATACTAGATATAAGTCACTGACTAGATGTATCAATATAGCTCCAATGATTGAAAATGTGGCCGTGGACTCTCGGATGTTTCACTTCCCGAAGGCATCCGGACCCCAGACATAAATCTCCAGTCACCAACAGTTAAAAACGTATAATATTACAGACTAAAGAACGTATAGTATGTATCAAGTACATAGTAGCCTCACAGTACTGGATGTTACGTGACGAACTTCACTTGTGTAATAGATAGCCACTGATTTATCTGGACTATAACACTACTAGGTCACTAGATACTATACTAGTGCTATAACAGCTAGATCCACTATGATTAGGGCTCTACCTGGAGGAGTTTGATCCTACGCCTTCCGATTCTAATGGCCATTAAAGCCTTAGGATTACCACCATACTTATACCACCATTATATACATTCTATGACTTTATAGTCTAACAGTACATATCTGTGTAATGATCCATCCAGTTCACTACTATACACTATTTAACTAGTAATATAAGTGAGTATATACATAGGTGGTACGTTCTAGTATAACAGAAGATAAGACTATACAGTGAGTAGAGTAAGAATATTGGCTGAGTGAAAATATCTGTAGTAGCAGATCTAACATTGAACTATTATGGATCTTCACCTATGGACTTACTACAGTAACTAGTAATTAGTACAAGCCCTCTCTAATATCAATTCATAATACTGAGTAGCTTGGAGTCTATAGTAGTTGGGACGTTTAGTAGCTTAGAATCGGTATTATAATAGTACTCGATACTCAAATCATCAAGTGTTCAATGGCTGACCAAATAGTAACCATGAACCTGACGTAGTCATATACCAACTTCTTTATTAGTAATCACTGACATAACTATAAAAATGATATACTGATACTGTATTAAACCACTATTCTATTTCAGGTAGTAGTTGTTGATTAACTTAATGAGACATTTGTTTTGGTCCTTTTCGGTCATGGTTCATTTTGACACTCAGGTGCGAAGTTGTCCAATAATTACTAACTACTGCGAAACATACTAACTGTACATACACCAAAAATCAACAAGACCACGAACTAACAATTCATTGAACCTACTAGTGATACCGGAATTGCTAGTTGCAGACTTAAATTAATATACTGATTATAAGGAATCCTGCATGCAAGCAACAATTGTCTTATTTGCATTCACTCTAATTTCTCAATAAGCACCGACCATACTTTGAAATTTTTTCAATAATAATTTCCGATTGAAAGGCCAGATTGAAAAAGTATCTAGTTTGAAAAATGATAAAAGGTGGTTTGCATTGGTCCTTTTTGCCAAATATAGCTTGGTGCACGGGTGTTGTGCACTCATGCCCGGAACTTAGAGAATACGTTGGTTAGTACATTCATAGTTAACCCTATATAATCTAATTAGCCCTAGCATAAATTTTTTATCCTTCAAGGTAAAAAACTTGAAGTAGTAACCTATAATATATTTTTGAACTGTATGCCAACTCAAGCATAAGTCATAAAAGCCTTAAACAACAATCTTTACACTAAAGAACATAAAAGTCGAGATAACAACCCCAAAAAATTTACTTTCGGTTGCGGCCATACCAAGTGGAAAGCACTGTTTCCCGTCCGATCAACGTTAGTTAAGCCACTTAGGGCCACAGTGAGTAATGCAGTGGGAGACCATGTGTGAAATTGTGGTGCTGCAATCTTTTTGCAGCCGAGCTCTACCAAAACCTTATTAATAAAACAGTGTTCTAAATTTCTAAATCTAAGTTAGTTCTAGCGTTTAATTGATTACTTAATTACTTAATTGCTTGCTAGTTTTGTACGGAGTTTTGAGCGGTAGCTGTCTCCATCAATATAACAACCCATGAGCCAGCGGTCGCCGCCGTTTTGGTCGGAAAATGCAAGCCGGGAATGGAGCACTCTCCGATTGTCGAAAATCACACAGCTATTTTCCGGCATCTTGACAATGTACTGGTTGGCGGGGTCAGTGATTGCCTTTTCGAAAAGCACCATTCCGCGCAAAAAGTCCTCAAAGAGCTGTGGGTTCTCAGAAGCAGTAATATGGTGCTCGAAAGGTCCCTGGAAGGGAGGGGAGTAGTTGACAGCTTGAATGAGAGGTCGACCTTGACTGTCCTGCATGTACGGCTCCTCCACCACCATTGGCCGCATATAGTAGTAATATTCGTTATTATTCTCGTAGTGGAAGGTTATGGGTACCTTTTTAAGAGCCTCGTAAGCGGCTGGATCACTATCCCGGACGTGTTCCACAGCCAAAAACAGGTCTGCAAAAACACTCTCCCCTCCCTGGGTCAGGTTCTGTATATAATGCAACAACTGGAGGCCCGGTGGAGATTCATAGTAGCACAAGTCCATGTGCAAAGGTAAATAGACATTTGTATTGGCCACATTCTTGGCGTTCTTATCATTTTTGACATCGAACAAATCCCCGTAAAACGTCGACTTGATATATCCATATCGCTGGGCCATCTTGTATACCGGCCAGAGACGACTATTCTCCTGGGAAAGTGTCTGGGTCTGCGGCACTTGCAACGGGTCATCGACATTATTGATGAAGCAGATGCCGTACTTATTCAATGCCTTCAAGGAGCGGGCAAAAGTCGAGGTTCCATCCAAATAAGCATGGTAGTCCACCTGAATACTCTTCAAGTCCTTGAGGAGATCCACACGGTTCCAGAATTTTTGCTTGTCATGGAAAAACTTGCCTTGGAATCGAGTTTCCGGAGTACTAGATTTGACAAGAAACAGCTCGGGGTATTGGGAGACACTGATGGAATGGTCATGGTGTTTCCACGTGATCTGCAAGAGGTGCTCCGAGTCACCTGCAATAACTTCCGGGGGATAGACAATTTCTAGGCCCCGGGCAACGTAGGCTGTACCAAAGGTCTTCTGGCGGGTCGAGGGATCCACAGAAGCGGTGGAATTGCATGCATCTCGGAGAAAGACTGAGCTGAAGGTGACATCCTTAGGGTCTTCTGTGCCGAGACTTACGCTGACACTATTGTTGTCGTAGGAGACGAGAGCCAAGCGCCTGCGGCTGTGTCTGAATGCGGCACGCAATGGTGTGTGCAACTTGGAGCGGATCATGGTGTGGAATTGGGGTGTAGCAAGTAGGAAGCCGGTCTAAGTGGAGGGTGGAGATTGGTGGATCTGGAGAGGAAAATGCGGGGTGCTTTGGAGCCGCGCCGAGGAGCCTACGGCCGACGCGAAAAAATGAAAAAAATAATGATACCCACGAGGTTCGAACTCGTGCCTCCGAAGAGACCAGGAATGTATGGTAAGGTAACCTTACCCTGGCGCCTTAGACCACTCGGCCAGAGTACCATTTTCGAAAATTTGAATTTTTGGATGGAGGTAACAAAGAGGGGTAAGCATATATAATTATTAAATTTAAGTGGATATTTTAAATTAAAGATGGATATTTTGAGCATTCTTACAGTTTTGTGTTGATACAAATTTGTGAGATAATGATTCTATGACACCAATTTACACTTATAGTAGTCTTTAAGATGGTTGTGACACCTCAACCAATCACCTCAGAACCTCTAATAAGCACTATTCTGCAACATCAAAAATATACATCATATCTCTGGTTAGTTAAGATACTTATTGTGGTATATACATCATAGAGTACCATATTAATTACCTTCAAGCTCTCACACTTGATTTGGTAGACTTGTTAGAGGAGGACACATATGAGTATGAGAGCCTCGTCTTCATCAGCCAAATACTTTCATTGTGCATTTGGGGTTGACTAAAATAGTTGCATATTCGTCAGACTTCATGGTCTGTTTTCACGTACTGTTTAGCAGAGCAGTAGTATGAGCAAGTCCAGGTGTCAAGGTTTGTGACGGCGCAGGCTGAGGTCTTTTAGTCACGGTACGTACATGGCTGTCCTTCCAGTAGTATCAAGATTACCATGTACTATATTAAAATGTAGTAGTTTAGTTTCATCAAGAAAAAAATATCATGGTATAGTATTAAATAAAGAGCAGCGGTAATTCCACTAGTAATAAAGTAAGACTAATGGGAGTAGTGTACAGTGCCAAAAGTGGTACCGAAAATAATCTACTTTGGAGTCGACTAAATTGACTAATGTGTCACTGGAGCTACTTGAACACTGAAGCTCATTAAAAATTACTAAAACAAGAAAAAGACTTGCAATTCACTGAACCTGCTGAGGGTACTTAGTATCAGCAGCTACTATGGACTCTACAGAAAGTTAAAGGAGTTCAGATACTAGGCCGTACTACCATTAAATGTGACTGACATAGTCGAGACTACGATCTCCGTTTTAAAATGTATTATACTACACTAATATCTTTCTAATAGACTATCCTGGACCAATTAGACTACCATTTGCCTATTAGTAAATAGACTAGGGTGTAGAGAAGGGTATACACTAGGATATTTGGTACATCAGTATAGACTAAAGCGTGGATTAAGAGAGTCTAGGATATGGTAGTATGATATTAGCATAAAAAGAGGATACAGAGAAGGTATATAGTATACTACTAGTATATATAAGGGTAAAGAGTATACTACTGGCACCTGTATAAAAGGGCCACCATATAAGTGTGTTCCATTTAGCTAGTATATTAAATTTAGTAGTTTCGAGTTAGAGTTTAGAGTGAGTAGTATTATATAGAAGATAGGAATAGAAGCGTGGGGTATACTATTGGTATGGTAATTGGCACCCAAGGAATACATACAAACTGGAGCTGGTAGTCATAACCACAAGCCTAGCAATATGGAACACTTTCGAATACATAATCTATACACATTTATATTTACATGTATTAGTTAATTAATGATGTTTTGCACTTTGTCTAACATAGTCTCACAGTATCTCACAGGCTAACACAGTCACAGTCTCATACAGTCCAACACAGTATACCATATTCTAGGCTTACTGTATACCTCGGTAAACTTTAGGACATGAGGATAAATTAAATACAAACTGAAATATGAGTTTGTGTATGACTGTGTTCAACTGTATACACCAATTGTTAGGTCCACCTGAAGTTACATAAGATAATTAGGTCTACACTGCACGGCACTGTGGAGATCATCTCATGCTCTGGAAAAGTAGAGGACCTAGACACACTCGTAACAATTTTGTCGTCTAAACCCAATCTCTAAGAAGACCTAAATGGTTTGACAACATCAGCTGATTTGAGTTTATAAGGCGATGGACTGCTGTGCGGATGCCTTAGGAATGCGCAAGTCTACGCCTTATTACTCTAAATACCTCAGTACTCTAATTCTGTAAGAAACTATAACAAACTATAAGAAACTATAAGAAACTCTATAAGTAGTGTATAAGAGAAATTTCTAAGAGATATCCAAGACAGGCTATGTTAGACTATTAGGAACAGAAAGTCATTTACAGATTGAAGAAGGTCACCTTTGGAATACCGTGAGATTCTTCCAATGACCTTCGGCTTGACATGAGAAATGACCTTGATATTGACCTCCAAGAGGTTCTCAGCCAACCCACACACGGTTGCACCCACGCGCGGTATCACCTAAAATCAAGATATCACCCACAATCAAGATATCGGGCTCAAGAGATCAACTACGAACCAAGTTGGATATACAATACTCCTAATGTTAGATTTTTGCAAGTACTTTTATTACCTAATCGAGACTATACTCGTTGATGATTTCTGAGGAATCGGCCGCCATTAAGTAGTCTGCCGGAAGGTAGCTGAAGGGGTGTAGTAACAGTGAACCGAGAAGGGGTGTAGTAACGGTGGGCCCGAAAGGGGTGTAGTAGCATCGGTTCCCGATTAACTGGGCACGTGAGCTCATTCCCTATATGGGCTGTATTCCACCCATCTTGGATCTAACAGCGGAAACTGCACGATTCTCAAACTATTTATCTGCTCATTTTGTTTTAGTACTGGAGGGGAACAACAAGAAGTGTTAATTTGAGTTAAAGACCAGATCGTGAATTATCTTGGAGTTAATTTTTTGGTGATTTAATCCATCCAACTTCTTGGTGTCTCTAGGGTCTTCGTGATCTTGATATACTGCTTGACGTCAAAAAAAGACCTCTAAGTAATCATTGTTACTGAAAATAGACCGCTTTCAGATCCTACTCCTCGGGCTTCTTGATGCCACAGTCTATAAGACACTGTCTGATCATAATGTTGAAGTTCATGTTGTAGGAAACCGTCATGGCCAGAGTATAACAATACCCTAGAATTCCAGCTACATTGGCCTCTATCACAGGACCAGACAACCATACACCACCATACTTGTACATCGGAATTCCCCAGAGTGTACTCTAGTTGGACTCCAATTGGACTCTACACTAAAAACTGTCTTACATTATCTATACACCACTTAGTACACCACTTAGTACACTACTTAGTACACTACTTAGTACACCACTTAGTACTTTAGAGCCACATAGTCCTTTTCACTCTTAGCTCTGGCAGTTACGTCTAAATATATAGTAGAGGTTGAGATGAAGATTGGGAAGGTAGTAATGGAGATTGGTTTCAGATAGAATTAGATATAGACGAGAATGTGTTAGAGAGTAGACCGGCCGACCGGCAATTACTGAAAGTGGCAATTTCTCGGACCTGCCCCAGGCACTCCACTCACCTCCAGCCCACCTTCACTACTCCACACTACCTTACAACACCCTAGAGCATACTTAGTTATTTCATGATTCATATACGTATTATCTATAAAGTAAAAAGACCCGATCTTCTCTTTCCAAATGGATACACGATAAGCGCAGCAGCAAAGAGCCCCACACTAATACCAATAGACACCTCCACCATGGTGGCACCAAAACTCAAGGAACTCAAGTCAGTGCCCAGCGACGTTGAAGAAGACGAGTTGGTGATTTTATTGGCTGTAGAAACACCTGCGAGAAGTGTACTCTTGGATGCAATACCAGAAGGCACCTGCACAAAGATAGCTGGCAACATGGCACTCACCGCCATACCCTTTCCGATTCTGGAGTACATGTTTCCCAAGATTCCAATGATAAACGCACCGATGGCTGCGGTGAACTCGGTCACATTAGAAAAGTGTTTTCCTGCAAAGTACGTTCCCACATACGACACAGCAGTAATGAACGTCATCACGGGCAACTGGCTCCAACGAGCCTGGTTCAAAAGACCCAAGCAGCACGAAAACAACGGCACTAGCAAAATCCTCCATTTATCGTCCACCCCATGTGCTGTGGTGCATGTAGCATCATCCGTGGCATTCTTGTCCACCCATCCGTATAAGGCTGCACCCAAGGTGATACCGAAACCCAAGAATAACGAGTAGATGATGGCATAGAACATTCTCACGGACCCGGCCACTAAGTTCTTGGACTGCAACTCCAACGATCCACACAAAATAATGTAACCTGGGAGAATAAGTGCTAGTGAGCCCTGCGTGATTGCTCCAAAACAGAAGTGGTCTCCACGGATAGACCCAATACCTCTGCCGATGAAAGACACCACAATGGATGCTGTGACCTCAAAAACAGACGAGTAGAGGTGCGATTTCGACGACATGAAGAATTGCAAGTAGCCAATGACCAGCCCCAAGGCAAATGCAATGGGCATATCCAACCAGCCTCCTCCGAAACCAAAGGTGCACACCGAGGCAGAACCAAGCCCAAAGATCAACACACAGAGCCAGGGCAGGTACTCGTTTTTGGCCTTCAACAACTCCTCAAGCTTAATCCCGGCTTCCTCCACACCCGTGATATCGTGGATAACGTCCTTATAGATCTTGTGAGTGTCTGCAAGCTTGGAGAGGTTGACACCCTGAGCACACCGTACCAAATGCACCTCGGATGTTCTTGTGGCTGCATCACCAAACGCAATGATCATGGTTCCTGGAAAATACACAAACTGTCCGTCGATCTCAAGCACTCGACTGGTCATCACCATGTACTCCTCCAATCTATGTGTGGGAGCTCCGTACATCATCAAGGCCCGGCACATACGGATGATAAACCTCTGTCTCTGAAGAATATCGGCAATATGAACCGTAATGCGCAACTTCTGGTTGTTCTTCTTGAACTTCTTACCCAACTTCTTGGGGTCTCCCTTGGGAGCTTTAGGCCGGGCATTCTGGAAAGAGGGCAACTTGGCTGCGTCTCCCTCCAATTGACCGTCTTCTCCTTCACTAGGACTGCGGTAATCGGTGGGTACAGGCCCTTGTTTCCCTCCATAAATCTTACCAGCCAATCTCTTGGGGCCACTTTTGATCTTGCGCCCGTACTTCTTGAAGTCATGATGGTGTTTTTCGCCATACTCCTCAAATTGTTCATCGGCCAAGTTCCCAGTCATCGAAGGAAGCGTGGCCTGCGACTTGTTATCACCTGAATTCTGATAGAGCTTAAGCAACGACGAAAGCACACCTGCATGCACCTGTTTGGGAGGTGCTATGTATTCTCCTCCTTCGAAGAACTCATCGTCTCGAATATCGTCGTCCAAGTCCTCTTTCAAGAGGTCTGGGTTGGGCTGGTAAAACACATCCGAGTCTTTATCCGGCAGAGACTGCCCCACGGGTTTCTCGTTTTCCAAAAGAAAAGCCGTGGAGTCGGCGTGGGTTTCCGCATCCGAGTTATCGTACAGAGGAGTTTTCATGCGGTCTTGGACGTCCGGAGCATGGGCAAATATCAAGTTCTTGGCCTCCTGGTTGAGCTGGTCGAAGTTGAGGTTGCGCATTTCAATGGGCTGGTCACCCAGCGCACCCACCTGTTTCTCCTCGTCCATAGCCTCTTCACTATGGCTGCTGGCCCCAGGAGCAAGACCTCCTCCATTAAGAGCACTGGAGGCCCCCGCGAAGTTGAGCACCTTGCCCAAAAAGGTATCTGAGCGCGAGGGAGCGCTGGGGCCCTGGGCTTGTTCCAGGAGAGACACTTGTCTGAAGATATCGCCAAGACCATCGGATTGGGTCTGCGGCTTGCGGATTTCCGTGATATCTGTTTCCTTGCGGTTAGAAGACGCGGAATACGAGCGTGAGTACTTCAAATTGGCAGCACGTCTTCTCTCGCCCGAACTGGCCGAGTTGCTCCCCATGGACCGTCTTCTTTCGGCCGAGCCCCTGCTCCCCATTGAATGCATACTTTGGTGACGAGCAGGAGGTGGCCGATTATAGTCGTACTCGTCGTCATCCGAAGAATCGTCCTGGTACATGTCTACTCTGTTGTAGTGTTCATCCTGCGAGCTGTAGTTATCAGAATCCGACGAGTCCTGGTTTTGAGGCACATTGAACTGGAATTTGGGGAGCATGTTCAGAGGCCCCTCTTGGCCAGCACCTTCAAAATCCTCATCCAGATCCGAGTCCTCAGTCACATTGGTGGTGGAGGAGTTGCTGACCAAGGAGTTCCGGATGTTCTGAGAGTCCGGGAAGCGCACGCTTTTGCCCGGGGTGAGTTTCTTGCGGGCCTTAACCAAGTTGGTCTTGGGGTTGATTTTCTTGCCATCCTTCTTGCGGAGATTGGCAAGGTTCACTGAGGGAACATTGATGTTGGACTGGAAGTTCAGCTCGTCCGACGACGAAGAGTATTCTGCCATCTATGAGGTTTGTCCGACAGTTATGATAGGATATGAGATTTAAGGAATGCAATCAGCTGATACTATAGATAGATCTAGCAGATGTAAGTGGTTCTGTTGGTGTGTCTGTTTCAGAAGTGATCCGCCTAGTAAGCGTAAATGTCTGGACTGAACCACGTAAACCAAGTGTATGAAAGTGAAGTAAAGTGAAGTAGACAGAATAAAAAAGCAAACCGTCTCTTATGTGATGTGTCAGGACTGCCAGACTCTTAACCAAAGTGTATGGATGTGTTACCCTGGAATGTAGGTGGAATGTAACGGTGGTTGGGTGTGCAAGTGGTATGCTGATAGGAAGGGGCCGTCAGACTAGGTATGTAGGACAGCTATATAAGGGAGTCGTATAGTGAAAAGGTCCGGTCTCCTGCACAGTCGAGCAACTTCAGGAAATCCAGTGGAAGAAGAGATGCGGAAGAGTCCAGTGGTTGGAGCAACGATTTGTAGATCAGCGTGCCTTTAGTAGGACGGTGTGTGCAGGCGCAACGGATGGGCCTTGCAAGAGCCATGCGCAGTCTAGCCACCACCCTTCCAGATTCTTTACACTACTATTTATAAAACTTTGTCCACTACATCTTTATACACTCTTTAGTAGACTTCTTGAACTCGCTGAATATTTATAGAGACACTTTTTATGTACACTTTTTATATACACACTTTAATTATTTACATACTATATTTACTCCTTGACTTCTCATTCATCATTACTACTGAGATTTGCTCTACAGGCGGAGTAGAGGCTTCGCGAAGAAGCGCGGGCTCATGTGCAGCGGCTTTAAAGGAGGCCGCGCACCTCGAGAGGCTAAGGTGAAACCCACAGGACAAAGGAACAATCGAAGAAGGGAGAGTGCGTCAACAATCTGAAACAGGCTGAAACAATTCTAAAACGATTCTGAAACAGTCTGAAACAGTCTGAAACAGTCTGAAATAGTCTGAAACAGTCGAAACAGCCTGAATCAAGTATATCAACAGACAAGTTATTTTGGGGAAAGACCGGCATATAACCACCCTCTGCAATCTGGCTTCACTAGGAGGAGCAACTTTTTCCTCCACGCAAGGTACGCTCGCACTACGTCATAGTACTGAGCCCATGCCTTCGTTCTCTGAGGATCTCATAGGCTCACTATTTTTGGCACACCACTCCACGTCCCTCCATGTCCCAAATACTCACACATCATACACATTCTCATAGTACTACACCACATTACTACACACCAAATGCACCAATACACCAAATACATCCACACCAAATATGCAAATACACCAAATACAACAAATACTTACCGCTCACTATATTGACCATCTATTATCATTTACATGTATAAATATTATAGATTGTTTGGTTCAGTAGAAGTTCATGGAGACTGGATCTATAATGATAAGGTTATTTGTGGGATGAATTTATTGGTGTGGTCGGTGTGTGGTTGGTATTGTGAGGGTGTGAGGTGAGGATGAAGTGGGTGAGGATGAAGTGGGTGAGGATGAAGTGGGTGAGGATAAAGTGAGATGAGGATGAAGTGAGATGAGGGGAATGGCTGAGGGGAATGGCTGAGTGATTCGCATTTCCAGATCAGCTATGAGAAATGGCATAGTCAGACTTGGTGTTACTAGTGCTGGTAGACTGACTATAATAGATACGTCAGAGTAACATTCGGATTAGTAGGTCTGGCTATAGTTTTATTTCAAATCTTCAGATCGTACTATTGAGTATAGCTATGGTGGATGTTCTGAGTGGAGGTACTCTAGTCTCTACTAACCACAGATATCTAGTCTCTAGTCTCCACTCTATCCACGAGATACGTTACTCTCCAGTCACTATTAAGTCCATGATATATTCTTTTGTTTATTAATGGAATACTGTTTGCAAATGTCTCTGAATTCAGTGTGACTAGACTACCTGTCTGATTGGTTCTCACTCATCAATTGATCCAAACACTATGGTTGGTCGTATTGTCAGTAGAACTGAGGTTTTTAGTGTAGTGAAGTGATGGAACCATAGTTGTGGTACTAGAAACACTCACATGAACATGCTTTGGTATTATGTGTACTTCAGACTAATGAGTAGCAGGACTTTAGTAGAGTAGAGGAATAGCAGTGTAGTAGTATAGAGTACAGTAGTGGTGTAGAGTATAGTCTCATGGGCTTATATTCAAAGTTAAGTGAGAATATTATTTTACAGGGATTATGGAGTATACGATCCGTAGTCAGCATAGTTATGGTTAAGGTATCCGATCATCTTCGATCCGGTAACTTTCACTCTTCATTAATTTAAAAAGATTTTTTGGGTCTTCAAAGCAAGATCAGGAAGCTGGAACAAGAATAAATGAGATAGCAGATTGGAGTGAATAATATGAATAATATGAATGGTAATTATGGAGCTAAAAAAAGATTAATTGGTAGATTCAGGATAGGTAGTGCTCTATCTATTGAGGTATTTTGACGCTGTCTCTTCTAATTATGGCCATCCCATATCGCCGCCTCTACCATCATTTACGAGGTACCAAATTGGAATGTGGATGGTCTTCCCACAAGCACTAGAAACGACTGGTTGACTGGGAGAACCTGCTGTCAACTACTTAAGTAGCCCGATGCTCTATACTACTTAATACCTCTAAATATTATTCTCTGAATCAGTGGATTATATAGTACAGACCATAGTAGTGTATAAACCATAGCGGTGTATCCTGTATCATAAGATCATCCAAGCGTATCTACTCCATAATGCTTGGATACATTTGTCTAGACCCTAAATTCATAGACTATAAGGTATGGTCAGTCCTTATCCAGTCACTCAATTGTGTGATCTCAGAAATAATGAGTCATTGGAACACATCCAAGAACCACCATCAATGATATTAGTTGAATGGGATCCTTCCACATTGTCAGCATATGTCAAACAGAAACATAACCCCACAGAACCATACCAAAGGAAATGGTGGACATGTCCTAGTACAGAGGTGTTTTGGGGTCACACCCTTCTTTATCGCTAGTCATGAGACACAGCCATGGAACAGCCATGGGACATCTATGGGACACAGTCATTGGCATCTAATAAACACTGCTAAATCCCTAAACAGTCTCTTCCCATTGCACTCCACAGTACTCCAGCACATAGGCCACGTGGTTGGAGTCCAATTCAGGCACGTAGTCCTCCACATCCGTGGCCACAATAATGGTTCCCCAGGCCATGCCCGCCAAAATGTCGGCCGTCAGCTTGGAGTCGGTGTTCTCAAGGTCAATGATGGCCTTGGGCATCAATTGGAGCTCGAAGTGGCGACGGGAAGAAGGGTTGTATGCAGGGTCCGGGAAGGTTTCCGTCAACACGGCCCGGGCCACGTCATCCTTGCCACTGTACAAGAGAGGCTTTCCGCCCAAGTGGTAGCGGAGCACCTGTGCAGGATTGTGGCCCACCACGCTGGTGAAGTTCTCAAAGTACTTATCGTTGAGCATGCTGGCGATCTTGTTGTTTTCGGGGTTGAGGGTTCCGGACGACTGCGACATGCTGCGTTCCTTGACGGGGGCCTCACTATTGTCGATCAAGTGCTTATACTTTTCGAGCTCGTTTTCCACCGTGATTCTCTTGAACTTCTCCTCCTCCGTATAAACAAAGTATCCGGGGAACGCAGGTAAGTCTATTTTCTGTTTCTCCTTTTTCTCCTTTTTCTCCTTTTTCTCGTTCTTCACACTCTCTTTTGCTATGGAAGCATAAGAGTTTTCGTCCTTCTTTGGGTCCTTCTTTGGGTCCTTTTTCTCCACCTTTTCCTCTTTCTTTTCAAAAGGGTTTGAGGCAAAAGGATTTGATCCTGAAGCGCCAGAACCAAAAGGATTGCTTCCAGCCAGACTAGAACCAAATGGGTTGACCGTGGACTGGGTCGCACTGAACAAGTCCTTGGTCACCTCGATCTCATACTGTCTCTTCTCCTCCAAACGCATTTTCTCCTGGTACGCCTTTTCAAGCTCCCTCTCCTGTTCAGCATTGATCTCGGCCATTCTCTTGGGGTCTTTCCTCACGCCTCGGATGGCCCGCACAGAGCCCTTCTTCATCAGACACTGCCGTGTGTCCTTACACGCAAAAATATAGATGACCCGGTCATATAGACCGCTTTCAAGCGGACAGTAGGCCTGTAGAAGCAAGGCCATATCCTTGTGACAGTGTGCACACTGCAAATCCTCGTGCTTGGGCACGGAGTCGGCGTGGAGCCAGATGGGCTGCCCACCAATGAAGGTATCCTCGATGGAGGGCGTTTCTTCGTCAAGTGAAATGTCCACGTAGCCAAGGAGAACGTCGGAGTTTCCTGCAGTGAAGTCCTCTTCATCAGAGGAATATTCGTCGTGGCTGGACATGGTGAGTTATGGTGCTTGGAGGAAATGGTGGTGGGTGGGTTGATGAGGTGAGATGCGGTGCGCGTGCAGGTGCACGTGAGGGTTGCACCAGCTGCAAAATCTGTGACTACCAGATCGCAAAATCTGTCACTACCAGATCGCAATATTGGCTGATTTGGAGTCACTATTTCTTTTAGTGTGGGTAAGTGTTTTGAATCTGGCCTTTTTTGGTCTTTTTTAGATGTGATCTAGTGGTGTGTGTTATGTTCTCTGATACATTTATGTCTTACTTATACTTAGCTCGTTGATGATTCCTGAAGAAGGAATCTGAACCTTTTGAGTAATGGCCAGGGGAGTTGCCTAGTCAATGGGATGCTAGATTCTTCTGGGAATTTCTCAAACTCCATCTTGGTGCCTCTGATTTATCTCCCTCCTGGTACCTCTGCTTTATCACCCCCTCCTGGTACCTCGTACAATGATAGTAGAGAAGTGGCACCATGAAATGGCCATGGTTAGGACTGGACAGTATAGGCCCAAAAATCCTCAAATGGCAGGTATTAGGTGTTTTTCGAAAGTATTCAAACCAGCGCAGCAAAACGATTCAAACCACACTAGCAAAATTAAACAAACCAATAATTTAAAAAGGTTTCGTACCCCTTCCACTTCAGCTCCGTCCGGTTTGACCCTTGCTTGGTACTGCAAGACTCCCAAATGTAGTACATATGAGGCAATCCTCCAGATTTAACATTTCAGAACATTGAATTCTAATAAAAGTTGGTGTGAAACATTACGTCATTTGGTTTGAAAGACTGTATGAAGGAGTACGAAACTTTTTGATTTATTGGTTTGTTTAATTTTGTCCCGCTGGCTTGAGTACTGTAGATATTCATTGTCCAGCTATCAAATCGATTTACATTATTCAGCGCGCAAAGGAAATAGATGCGAAATGGTTGAGGCCCACCAATATAATTTCTAAAAAGACATAATCAGTCATAATAAGTCATAATAAGTCATAATCAATCATAATCAGTCATAAAATCTAGCTGTATATTCAATTGATTCTGGTTCAATACCTAATATAATAACTATTTATGGTCACCCTCAGGGAATTTCCTAGCTTTGGTAAATGAGCATCGCGCGTTACATTGACACTCGTCTGGTGCGTACAGTATTTTTCAAAATTACTCAAACCAGCGTGACAAAATGGTTCGTACTCCTTCGCACAGTCTTTCAAACCAAATGGCGTAATGTTTCACACCAACTTTTATTAGAATTCAATGTTCTGAAATGTTAAATCTGGAGGATTGCCTCATATGTACTACATTTGGGAGTCTTGCAGTACCAATCAAAGGTCAAAGTGGATGGAACTGGACTGGAAGGAATACGAAACCTTTTGAGTGATTGGTTTGTTTAATTTTTCTAGTGTGGTTTGAATCGTTTTGCCGCGCTGGTTTAAATAGTTTTGAAAAACATTGTACTCACTGCCACCATGTCAGACCTCCGGTTTATTCTAACAAGTATTATCACATTATAGTCACTACTAAACATACACATGTCCTATGAAGAGAGTATAACACAGTGCTACTAACGGTACTGTACGATAAGTCTACTAATTCTAAGATGCACAGTACCAAGTTTCTCTCAGTATTTTATTAATTTTTATAGTTTACATGGTATACTAGATAATCCAAAGAAACATTAATGCTGATACTAGGGCTATTTCTAGACCATATTTGGCCTACAGATTAATAGTCTGGAAGTGTTAATACCAATATTGAAGAGCTACGACGTGTATGTAAAATGCTTATTGGACCTGTGTCTGTATTTTATTCGGGATTGCCAGTGTTTGTTTGCATAGAGCTAATCATTGCACATCTACACTATGCCATATCACGCGATATAGTACGGTCCATACTATGCCATATTAAGTACTACACCTTTGGTATATTGAATATGAGTAAAGTTCTATGCAAAGGTATACCAGATATGATTAGAGCTATATGCAAAAGTATATTAAACATGACTAAAGCTCTATACAAAGTTTTGGGGTTGACAGAGATTTCAGCCTATTGGAAAGGATCTATATTATGGACCGCATTATCATACTCCGGACAACAATACGTACTATACTATGGAATAATGTCTACACTAATCCACACTAAATTATCCAATACTGACTGAATGAGACCAGAATCGTCTCTCTCTTCATGATCCTTGTGTAAACAGTCAGAAAATAGGAACAAAATTTAAGTAAACGTTATTGTCGTCTAGGTGGTCTGCTCCCTGGCTGGAAGAACTAGGGTATATAAAAAGAGGTAGTCTAATTTGACTTGAGTATCTGGTACAAGCCCACTCTCTCGGTATCCTCAAGCTCCTGAACTTCTTCACTTCATTGGAGGTACCCCTCACAGATCACTATAAGAGGAATTTACATTTGTTCTTTAGTTGATTATAGTATGATCAGTCTAGGAACCTCCATATAAAGTATGGAGACAACACAGTAGATACAACGTAGTAGATCAACATTAGCTCACATATTAGAGTCAACATGAGAACATAATAATGGAGTCACCTTAGTGGTTTATCGTATAGAAACATTCGTATAAAGTCAGCTTGGTCTCATAGAACTTTATGTAGAAAATTCAGTCATGGAACAATACTAGGTCTTACTAAGATTGTTACTAACCCTGTATTACTGGCCATGACTAACCCCGTACTGGCCATGAAGCGAAGTACTATGATGGCCATTGCAGAATCCACTATGACTATTGCAAGCTCCCGATGGCTGCAACTTCGGTATCACAGCTATCATAGTACTTTGTACAATGATGGCCTGGCAATTTCTACCATCGGACAGAGTAGACTTCATGAATCCTCTATAGGCAGGGCTCTGGATATCATGGATCTAACAGAAGAGTACACTACACTACAGTATAGTACACTACACTACACTTCAGTACACTACACTACACTACAGTATAATAGTATAGTATAGTACACTACAGTACACTTCACTACAGTATAGTACACTTAGTTAGATTCTTGTTATGACGTTAATTACTAAGTTATCTTTCTTCGTTGGTGATTTTCTAGAGGAGAAATTTGAGCTACTTATATAACTTTCATGAGAAGGCGTGGTTGCGGAACAACCCCTCAGATGTTTTTGTTCTAGCTCACCTCAGGAACTCCTGGCACACTGTATACTGAAAGCTGAGTAAAAAGCCTTTTACAATGGTATCTGTTAGTATCAGGTCGAGAGACTTTATAATACCACAATAGGTAGATCACTACCTATGATGGACTTGACATAGTGTAGTGTAGTATATTGTAGTGTAGTATATTGTAGTGTAGTATATTGTAGTGTAGTATATTGTAGTGTAGTATATTGTAGTGTAGTATAGATACTGGTAATAAATCATTAGACTGGAGGTAATATACAGGTGGAATGGTACACTATCAATATGGTAGAAACGCTACAATTGTATGTTTTGACCGCTATTACACTATTTGGAATTTAGACGTTTACACCTTAGACGTTATTCTTTTACAGTAATATATCTTTGACCCATAGTATGAGAATTAGATCCTAAGGCCTAGAGTATAAACTGAGCACAATGTAAAGTGTAGGGTATAGTAGTGTAGTATATAGTAGTAGGGTATATTTTGATAGGCTTCTAAGAACAAGAACAACGACATAAGTAGAAAACCTACATCAGAAGCCCGATCTAGATCTCAAACAAAGGTCACTTAAGTCAGTCAATTTAATGTTCCACAGCCACATGAATTTTTATATAGTCACTTATCGATACTTGTAATAAATACGTTTTGCCTATTTACAGTTCTTATCTATATACAGATTGGTCATAAGAAGCGAGGCACCTCTGTTTCTTCATAGGCCTCGATGGTATCACCCACCTTGAACTTGTCCCAGTTGGTAAATGATAAGCCACACTCAAAGCCCTTGGTGGCCTGGCTGATATCCTGCTTGACATGCTTCAACGTCGATAAATGGCCCTTGTGCACCACCTCGCCTGCCCTGACCACCCTCACATTGGATGATCTCTTGAGCACTCCGCTGGCCACCTTGCACCCAGCAACCTTGACAATCACCTTGTTTTTTCCCGTGATTTCAAACACGTTCCGGAGCTCCACTTCCGCCAACACCTTGGTGTCGATATGTGGCTTCAACTTGGACGTGAGGTCTGCGGTGACTCCCTCTATGAGACGGTAAATCACGTTCTCTTCAATGATGCGGACGCCCAACTTGTCTGCCTTGTTTTGAATGGCTTTGGGTACCTTCAAGTTGAAACAAAGAATGCTTGCATTAAGGGCTTCGGCCATGTCCAAGTCCAGCTCCGTGGGGACCCCTGCATCGTGCGAGATGATGGTGGCCTTGACCTCTTCATTTCCAAGTCCATCCACACTTTCCTTGATGGCTTCTGCAGACCCAAAAACATCCGACTTGACAATATATTTGACTGTTGTCACCCCAGCCTCTTCCTCTTGCTGCAAAGAACTGGTATCCAAGCCAGCCATTTTGAGCTCGTTGATCTTTTCCTGCCGTTGAAGCTCCCGGACCTCCTGCATGCGCTTTTCGTTGATGCTCTCGATATCTTTGAATGCTTGGATCTGTTTCTCCCTGCTGTCTCTGTTTTGAATCACTTTCTTGCACACCTGCTCCAGAGGCCCTTGTAACAACTGGTCTCCTGCATGCGGGAGCTCTTTCCAGCCCCACACTTGGACTGGCGTCGAAGGTCCTGCTTGTTTTACCACTTTGCCATGTTCGTCCTTCATGCCACGCACTTTGCAATACGTCAGGCCTGCTACCAAGAAATCGCCCGTTTTGACTGTTCCACGCCGCACCAAAACTGTACTGACGTTTCCAAGACCCTTCACCACTTGTGACTCAATCACCCAACCTTCTGCAGCCACCGTGGACTCGGCCTGGAAATCACTCATTTCACTGAGTGTGATCACCGCCTCTTCAAGCTTGTCCATGTTGAGCCCGGTTTTCCCACTGACCTGCACAGTCTGTGTATCACCTCCGTAGTCCTCGATATCCACGTCGTGGCGGGCCAAATCGGCCAATACTTTATCCATTTTGATGCCTGGCTTATCACATTTGTTGATGGCCACAATTATAGGCACACCGGATTTCTTGGCATGTTTGATAGCCTCAATTGTTTGGGGCATCACGGAATCATCGGCTGCAACCACCAAAATAATGATATCCGTGACGATGGCTCCTCGCTCACGCATACTTAAGAAGGCTGCGTGGCCTGGCGTATCCAAAAAGGTGATTTTCTTCTTGGAAATGGGTGTCACCACAGAAAACGCACCGATATGCTGGGTGATTCCACCGAATTCGCCTTTGACCACAGCGGATTTCCGGAGATAATCCAAAAGCGTAGTTTTTCCGTGGTCCACATGGCCCATAATGGTCACCACCGGAGGCCGGGGCCGGAGTTGCTCCTCCACCTGTGGCGCAGGAAAGAGATCCAAGCCCGTATCATCACTCATGGTCACATCAAAGCCAAACTCGTCTGCTATAAGAGAGGCGTTTTCCTTGTCAAGGATGTAGTGGTGCGACATGCCTTCGAACCCCAACTCTTGTAGTTTTGCCAAAAGCGTGGCCAATGGAACGTTGATGATCGTGGCAAGATTGGATACCGTGACAAATGTGGGAATGGAGATTTTGATGTTCTCCTTGACCACATGCCGGGCCTTTCCTTTCTTGGGGCCCAGGCCTCCCCACCCTCCGTCTCTTTCCCCTCTTTCCCTACGTTCCCCTCTTTCGCCACCGTCTCCCTTTTCACCCTTACTTCCCAGATTGTCCCTTTTTCCTGCCTGCTGCTGTTTGTGGCGCTCGTTTAACCTCCTTCTGATCTTGGAGTACTCTTCTGCCTGCTGCTCCTTCGATTTTGCTTCTGGATCTACAGGGGATTGGGGAACTTTCGGGTCGTCTTGGTTATTGCTTTTTTTTTGATGCCACGGTTTTTGTGGTTTGTGCCCCTTGGTGGCGGCTTTTTGGTATAACTCTGCAAACCGGTTGGGCTTGTTTCCTGTGGACTGGGGGCCGACTTTCGGGAGGTTCTTGAAGACCGAGTACTGCCGCCTCCCTAGACCGGGGCCGACCCTGCATGTAAGACTGGCTCTACACACATTCATCATTTTTTTCTGGGTGTAGATGTGGATGTAGAAGAGGGTGTAGTTGGTATGAGATTTGCTAGAGACCTATTGAGGTGAGCATGATGAGATATATGCGCGTCCTGCACACAACGCACCGCTTTACATATACATATGGTTCTAATAGTTTCCTAGATTTAAAATTATGCAATATGGTTCGGGGATAGGCCTGATAACAGTATATTACCCCGACCTGTTGGAGATATCGGGGCTGTTGTCCTGATATCACGAGCACGTGACCTCACTATACAGACACCCTTCCTCTTTTGTATTCACTCAGACCACTACTTAGTGGAACACCCGACCTCTGATTTATTGGTGCCTTAGGTTTGGTTGTACCTTAATTTGCTCTGGAATCAAGCGTGAATATTTCGCTGTGAGCATTTCGCTGTGTAGCAACTGTATTCAATGTTCCGCCATCACAAGCTCACAAAGCTATAGTCACCGTTGGAAGAGACATAGCCCATGTGCTTGCTGTCATTGAGGACATCAATCAAGCGATCGATATCGGCGAAGTTCTCGTCGTTGCATGCAAAGTTGCGATGCCTGTTGGAGAGAATGTGGTCCTCGAAATGGTCATACTTGACTCTGCAGTTTTCACAGTAGCCTGGCTTCATCTCGTGGTCTTTGCTGACGTCCACGGCCTTGCTCATTTGCCGTTTCATAAAGATCCGCCGCTTGAGGTTATTGACGTTTTTGGAAGGCACCTGCGAGACCGCAGGGCCTAGACCGTTGCCATTTTGAACTGCCACACTATTCAACGTGGAGTCCATGGAATATTGCAATGCATTGGATGCTCCGTTGTACCCCGAAGCCGCCACGTCATAGAATTTGGATGTGGATGCACTGGCGTGCATGGGTTGCATGACCGAAGAGTTTCGACTCAAGCCAATGGGAGGCTTGAAATCGTATAACTCCTGGGTATCTTGCAATTCGTGGACTTCATCGCCGCTGTGCTCCACGATTGTATCGTTAGCAGTATCGGTGTCTCTTTCCTCGGCCTCGTTCACGTCATCCTTGTCTTTGGTGATGCTATCGGTACTGGTGCTGGTCCCGTGGAAGTGACTAAAAGCCATCTTGGTGGGCGACACCATGTAGGAGACCTTTTTGAGCAAGTCACGGAAGTTTTTGCTGGCCTCGAACTTTTGTAATCGGCGTAGTTTCTTGCGTTCCAGGTTCTCCGAAGTGTCTTGAATGAAAGGGCATTTTCCGTCGAGCGTCAAGTAGAAAGAAGGGTACGAGTCACTAGACCATTCCCTCACGATGATGGGGCGAACAGCCTGCGTGAGGTCGTAAGCGTAGATGTAGTTTTTCTCGAGGTAGTACAAGTCGTCTCTCCGTGCGTTTGGGTCTCTATCGGTGGAGCCAAAGATCTTCTCCTCGCGCAAGAGATTGGACAAGTTTCCTGCCCGTTCCTGGGAAACAGCCTCGGAAACACCCAAGTTTTTAAGAAACCGGAACACCTTGTCAAAGTCCCAGACCTTGATTTTTAGAGCCACGGCATCGTGGAAGATATCGTTGGCCGGGTAGTTTTTGGAGCTGGAAAACGGTCTCCTGCTCACTATGATGCTGACGTCACGGTCGTAAAACGGCACGATATCACAGCCCACGTACTTGAGGGCCCGCTGCGCTCTCTTTTGTTCCTGAAGCTGTGCCTGGTTGGTGGAATCACAACCTTGCGTATCGAAATACACCACGGATTCACGCATGATTTTCTTCCAGGACGCCTGCCATGTCTTTAATTCCTCGCCCACCAAACGAGCGGCTTTGGCTGCGGAGTTAGATGTTGTGGAGGCCGTAGTGGAGCCAGTATTGGAGCCAGTATTGCAGGCGGCAGTGGAGTGTGGACCAGGGCCGGAAGCTGAGGCCGAAACGGGGCCCGAAGCCGAGATTGATGGCAACGCTGAGACCGAGGCCGAAGCCGAGCCTTCACTTTCACCAAGCTTGGTGTCTTTTGTCTCCATGCTTCGTCCCTTGAACTTCTTGAGCACGGGCACATTACCGCTTGTCTCTGCTAAGGGTACACGCTTGGTACCGCGTATATCCATAACTAGGGGAAGGAAGGTCTAGGGTCAAGGGCGATTGGACGGTGGAATGAAGGACGATGGTTGGCCAGTGGAATCAGGGAGTGTGCAGGATTCAAACACTGGGATGCAGAGATGAATGGGTGGGTGGTCGGCGTGGATGTTGTGATGTAGGAGCCAGGTTGGGATGATTTGTGTGAGTAGTGCAGAGGCCGCAAATCGCGTCCGCACCGAAGCGCGACTGGAATGCAAGGTCACGTGATGCCGTCTGGATATGGCTCTTTCAATCTATACTTAGTATATATTAATATACGGGGATTTATGAGGATGCTTTATGAGGCCAAATGTCTGCATGAGGTAAAAACCCTTTACCTGTTGGTAGCCTGCACATAGCACACTTCTATGTTCCCCAAGTACAGTGTTTCTCAAAACTATTTACACCAGCACGGCAAGATGTTTCGAACCAAGAAGATAGAATGGTTCAAACCAGTGCGGCATAACGGATTCAAACCACACTAGCACAATTGAACAAAGGGTCACTGTACACTCCGTCCTATCTAGTAGTGTATCTTTTAAGCAATGGATATTTCAAGTATTCTGTTTTAGAGCATCCGGTTTTTCCCAGATTAAGATTCTCCTTGAATATTTGGCCAATTTATGGTGTGGTGGTTTTGGTATTAGTGGAAAGAAGCACGAGACCGGAACTCAACGGAGGTCACGTGACCATAAATATCAGGGCACCTTTAAAAGGCCACCACCAAACCTTTTCAGCTACAAATACATGCATTGTGAAGTCCGGAATTCTAGGATTCCACCAAATCCACTTTTCTTTCCGTACCATGAAAAAACAGTCGTTTGCGTTGGGCCTTTTTCTGCAGATGTAGCCGGGTGTACGGGTGTTTTGGCTTCTCGCTAGAGCCAATTCCGGGGGTTGCACCCAATCTATGTTCCGTCCGTTCTAGCCCTTGATTGGACTCCCAAATATAATACATATCAAGCAATCCTGCAGATTTAACATTTCAGAATATTGAATTCTAATAAAAGTTGGGGTGAAACATTACTTCATTTGGTTTGAAAGACTGTACGAAGGAGTACGAAACTTTTTGATTTATTGGTTTGTTTAATTTTGCTAGTGTGGTTCGAAACATTTTGCCTTGCTGATTTGAATAGTTTCGGAAAACACTGTATGTAGACTTTAAGATGAATGCTCACTGGATTGAGACTGAGACTGAGACTGAGTGAGACTGAGACTGAGACTGAGTGAGACTGAGACTGAGTGAGACTGAGAGAAAATTAAAAGTATCAATATAATTGCATATATTTACAATTTTTTGATATGGTAATTTATTCATTACCTTCAATTAATCCTTAAAAATAATATATAATCTCTATATATATCATAAATTTTTAGTATATTTATACCAGTCTATGTCATAAGATTTAAGTAGATTTTCTGCGTTTAGTCTCTGAGTAGCAAAATTGAGACTGAGACTGAGACTGAGACTGAGTGACATGCATTTTTCCCAACACTGGTAGGTGCGAAACCTAGTACCACCATTCACTTACACACCTTTATCACAAACTTTGCTTTCCATACTTTTATTTTCATCTAAAAGATCAATGGTCATATATTCAAATCCATACAATACACATATAATTTTATATCACCAAAGCATAAACACAGATACATATTCACACATATTTTTCAGATATTTATTGTTAGATCCACGATAGGCAGGGCCCTGCCTATAGAGGATTCATGAAGCCTACTCTGTCCGATCGTAACAATGGCCATTCCAAACGCCGTGCCAGTTCCTTTGGAATATTCTAGAACAATACTTACCATTGTTCTAGTGGAGAGTTTTTCGGGTAACACCTTTCTCTCAAAGTTATATAAGCCACTCCGGTTCCTCTCTTAAGGAACCATCAACGAGCAAAGTATTAGTAAGGCATAAATGTATTAAAGAACATAACATTTATAGTTATTTATATTATCGCTACCAATACTTACGCACGCTTTGCTTTGGATATTTTTATGTTCTCATTAAAATCCAATTTCTCATGTTCCATTTTTATTTTTAGTTACTAACGACGCTTTTTAAAGCTATTTTCTGACATAAAATTTTTGATGTGCCCAGTGTATTTTGGTTGTATATAAACTGTTTTCACAAGCTTTTTTTTATTTTATTCTTTTTCTTTCTTATTTTTACCTTTTTCATTTTTAGGAGTATAGTTATCTTTTTCTTCCTTTGTCATATGAGCCCAACACTTTGTATCACATTTTGGTGCACCACATTTACCACCAGCCTTAGTTTTCTCGGTACATCTCGTTTCTTCAGGTATAACTATAGCCTTTCTTTTAGTTGTTTCACTCTTGATTGTTTCTTCTATCTTTGCGTCAGTATCCTTTCCTAAATCTAATTCTTTAATCTTAGCTAAAATCTCATTCTCCAATGAGTTTTTCAATGTTTTCAATGCTTTATTAGGAGTTACCAGTAGTAGTAGTCAGTAGTAGTCAGTAGTCAGTAGTAGTAGTAGTAGTATAGTAGTAGTCAGTAGTAAGTAGTAGTAGTAGTATAGTAGTAGTAGTCTATTAGTAGTAGTAGTCAGTAGTAGTAGTAGTCTATTAGTAGTAGTAGTCTATTAGTAGTAGTAGTCTATTAGTAGTAGTAGTCTATTAGTAGTAGTAGTCTATTAGTAGTAGTAGTCTATTAGTAGTAGTAGTCTATTAGTAGTAGTAGTCTATTAGTAGTAGTAGTCTATTAGTAGTAGTAGTCTATTAGTAGTAGTAGTCTATTAGTAGTAGTAGTCTATTAGTAGTAGTAGTCTATTAGTAGTAGTAGTCTATTAGTAGTAGTAGTCTATTAGTAGTAGTAGTCTATTAGTAGTAGTAGTCTATTAGTAGTAGTAGTCTATTAGTAGTAGTAGTCTATTAGTAGTAGTAGTCTATTAGTAGTAGTAGTCTATTAGTAGTAGTAGTCTATTAGTAGTAGTAGTCTATTAGTAGTAGTAGTCTATTAGTAGTAGTAGTCTATTAGTAGTAGTAGTCTATTAGTAGTAGTAGTCTATTAGTAGTAGTAGTCTATTAGTAGTAGTAGTCTATTAGTAGTAGTAGTCTATTAGTAGTAGTAGTCTATTAGTAGTAGTAGTCTATTAGTAGTAGTAGTCTATTAGTAGTAGTAGTCTATTAGTAGTAGTAGTCTATTAGTAGTAGTAGTCTATTAGTAGTAGTAGTCTATTAGTAGTAGTAGTCTATTAGTAGTAGTAGTCTATTAGTAGTAGTAGTCTATTAGTAGTAGTAGTCTATTAGTAGTAGTAGTCTATTAGTAGTAGTAGTAATGTAGTAGTAATGTAGTAGTCAATAATAGTAGTCAGCAATACTAGTACATAGTGTTAGATTTTTGTTACGTCAGGTACACTGTTTACTATGTTCATTCGCCGATGATTCCTCCGAGGGAGGAATCTGAGGTACTTATATAGTGGTAAGTAAAGGGACGCGATGAGATGAGATGACTAATTGGTCATTCGGTGCAAAAAGAAACGAGCACCAAAAGAAACGACTAACGAAGGAACGTGCAGTCAGTCCCGTTGGCGAGTAGCTGACTAGTCGACTTTCGTAGGCTCCAAAAATACCCATGCGTAGTAAGTCTACCCATGGCGGTTCTAACACATAGTAATTAGTAGTAGTAGTAGTAGTCAATAATAGTAGTCAGCAATACTAGTACATAGTAATTAGTAGTAGTAATGTAGCAGTAGTGTAGTATTGGTGTAGTAGTAGTAGTAGTAGTACTAGTCTATTAGTATAAGTAATAGTAGTAGTCAGAATACTAGTACACAGTAGCATAATCATATAGTAGGTAGTAGTCTATTATAGTACAGACCCCAAGCGGTCTAGTCTTTATAACCCTAATATCACCATACATATAATCTTTAACCTCTAATTTGTATAACCACCATATTGTGTCGGGATAACTATTTAGCAGTGGGTCGCAACCAGAGACTCATTTGGCTATGGCTCATAACCATATAACCATGCGGTGCGTGCTCATAACCAACCACCACCACCATTCATACATTCTTTACCTGTACGCAGCATACATAAATAAGTCTACTCGAGTTTCCAAAAACCCACCCTATCCTTCCTCTCATTCCGTAAGTCTAATTCTTTAAAAAACTTTTTAGTCTATTTTATAGTCTACTTTTTAGGTGGCTGTTGGTGGCAGATGGTGATGATCATATGGTACACACCTGCATATACCGCGCACACTCGCACCGAGTTAAGCTCGTGCACTTCTTTCCCAACCACCATGCTACAACAAAAAGAGATTTCCCGGCTCTTGAGCCAGATGGTGGAGGGGGAGGTCCTGCATGGGCGGATTCATGCGGCGTCGCTTCTTTCCGCAAACGGCTTGCCGCTCATAACCGTGGCTCCTTCGGGGCCCGCTTTTTCCCAGGATAACCTACGAATGTACTCGCTTTTGGCGGTGAGCTTACATAAACAGCAGAGGCAGACGGGTGATGGAGTTTTGGACTCCTGGGACCTTTTGGTGTTGGAGAGCGACCTCAAGGTGCTCTTGAAGACGTTTGCCACTCTGGCGGGCGACGTGATGTTTGTTTCTCTCTTCTACTCGGCGGATTACCCGGATGCTGCTGCCAAGGGCCGCTTGGACCTGGTAGCCGAACACCTAGCTGCTGGTTTGGCGGGCTACACTGCATCCAAGTAGGCTTCACTGTAAGGGGTTAGTTTAATTTTTAAGATTATAAGGGCTTAATTTAACTCTTAAGATTATAAGGGCCTAGTTTAATCTTTCATATATTATAAGGGCTACTTGGATCTTTCATATATTCTCTGAGGGGCTTGGCCGTAGCAATAAATCATGGTATTAGAAGCTGGATCGTAGATAGGAACTAAAGTCAGGATGCGAAGTCCACCTGCTCAGTGCAGACGTGAATGCGAGGTCCACTTGCTCAGTACAGACGTGGAAGTGGTGGGCCGTTAGTGAGCCGATGGTGGGGCCGTTAGTGGGGTCGTTGTCAAGTGATTATACACAACGGTGTCTTCTACGGTCACTTGACCATCTCAACCTCACTGTCCTCGTCCTCCTCCACATCCTCGTCCTCCTCCATATCATCCATTAAGCTTTCCTCGTCGAAGCTCTCCTCGTCGCTGTCGTACCAGAACTCCTCGTCGTAGTTCTCGGGCTCCTGTTCCTTGTTGGCGGTCTTGTTGTTGCCAAACGCAAGCTCCTCGCTGTCGGGAATCACAAAGCCCTCGGGGATATCTTTCTTGGAGCGCTCCACGCCCTCCAACACCTTCTCCTTGTAGGACTCGTAGTTCTTCCTGAGCAAGAACGAGGCGTCCATATTAGCCGGAGACCCAAGGTTGGGGTCCTCCAAAAGCGACACGATCGAGATGAGCACCGACTCGGCCGTCTGCGCCGGGGTCCAGGTTTCCGCATCAGGCAACCCGGAGATGGGGTCTCCTCCTTCGTAAAGAATGGAGATGCAAAGTCTACCGTCCTTGTAGACATTAGGATGGAAGATGGGCGGCGTGAAGCAGAACCCCGGGGGCGAAAAGGGGTAGTCGGCAGGGAACCGCATTCTGCCCTTGAAGTAGCCACCATGGTAAAGCGACTCCTTGTTTAACACCATGATGCCCACCTTCCAGTAGAAGATGTTATCGTTGTCTAACTCGATGTGGAAAGAAGGGATACCCTTTTTCGGGTCTGTGAGGTCCTTGAACTGCCGCTGGAGGATGGCTGCTGCTGACTTAGAACTCATGCTGGAATGAAAAGAAGAGATATATTAGGGTAAGAATGTGAAACACTGGTGAAACAGGATGAAACAAAGATGAAACGGCTCTCAAACAAGGGCGAAACGACTCTCAAACAATGCTGCAACGATGGATGCTGGAACGTTCCGGTAACGTGACCTTGTGTAACGTTTTGATGTATAAGTGGGCTCTGGGTAGCTGGTCAGGAACGAAGGCGCTCTGAAACAAAAATGAACCGGGATGCTGGGTGGGGCCTCTACACAGGATCAGCACAGTCTTAAAGGCTTTGGTGGAAAAAGCGGGGTTTCAGGTGTGTTTCAAAAAAGAAGTGTGGTACGAGGGGGCGGAAGTGTTGATTTGTGCGGTGGGCCGTAAAATGGCTTTCTTTTTACCTCTTGCGCATTCCAAATTGTACTGATTTTCTTTTTCGGCGCTCGCGGCATTGCACGCGCACCCGTGCACCGGGTATTTTACTTTAGGGCCCGAACCGTCAAATGCAAAAAGAGGAAGTTTTTGAGAAAAGGCCACGTGGCCGTTTCTTTGGGGACGGGAAGTTAAGAGCCCGGTGCAGGCCGGATGTACGGGCGTGGATCCGAGGAGCGGGCCATCAACCGCGAAGTGCCATTCGAGCCGATATGCAGGTCGCTTTTGCAACCGTGTCAATCACCAACCACTTACTTGAAACAGATTAAATATGGATGAAAGCAGGATGAAACAGGAATGAAACAGGAACAACTTAACTTGGACGAAACATGGACGAAACACTTTGAAACACCACTGAAACAGTGTATGAGAGCCTAATACTCACCTTACTACCAGCCTAAAAAGGCCCAAGAGTGTAGACTGGTGAAAGACTATTTATGTACTTTTTTTTTATGTTTCATGAGCGTTTCAAATGTTTCAAATGTTTCAAATGTTTCAAATGTTTCAAATGTTTCAAATGTTTCAAATGTTTCAAATGTTTCAAATGTTTCAGTAATTCATGGTGTACATGGTACACACGGTATAAATGGAGTGTTTTAGAGTGCTTCAAGAATGTTTCAGTATAGTTTCATGACTGTTTCAGTAGTGTTTTATGACTGTTTCAGTAGTGTTTCATGGTTGTTTCAGTAGAGTTTCATGATTGTTTCAGTGTCAGTTCTGCATGCCTCTCACTATTCAAAAGCTTAACCAAGATAACATGCCATTTCTACTATTGTATCCAGCGTAAATAAATAGAGGTAAATCCTGCATGCTACCAAAAGCTGAACATAGAAGAAAGCTGCGCATAGAATAAAGTAAATGACCCGATGAAACAGAGCATTTAGCCTGAACGTGACATGAACATGAAACATTCTGAACGTGAACATGAAACACGAAACACGAAACACGAAACAATTATGAAACAATTCTGAAACATACATGAAACAATTCTGAAACACATCAAAAAAGTTGAAACAAAGCTGAAACACATCAAAAAAGCTAAAATACTAACATGGAGTAAGTATAAAGGTGGGAAAATCCCTCCATTCCCGATTATCTGTTATCATGTACCGCGCCAGGCGTGGCTAATCAAAAGACGCAGATTAGCGGAGCGAACGCGCCACGTGACTTACTAAGTACTGCACACAGCGCCCCTCGCCAACATCCATAGATAGCAACACCGGCCCACCTCCACATTTTACACTACAGATTACACCGATCACGCCACACTTTGTAGAACAGATCAAAGCTCCGATTTGCATATAAACCACCGCAGAATACAGCATGGATTTTGAAGAACAGTTGGAAAAGGCCGAGAAGTCGCCGTACCCCTCGTTGGTCGGAGCGTCCGTCAAATCAGCCGACGATTCGCCCCACAACAACTACATCCACCCGGAAAAGTACACGGGCGTGCTGAAACAGAAGCACAAGAAAAAGTCCATTCTTAACTCGTCCATCGGCGCCTCTTTGGACGACTTGATCAGTGAAGGTGCTCTTTTGGGCTCAGAAGAGGATTTCGACAAGTTTTTGGACGACAAGGGCAATGTTCTTTCCGACGCAAAGTATACCGCCAGTGAAAGTGACAGCAGGGGTGACAGCAGGGGTGAAAGTACGGGTAGTAGTGCGGGAGAACTGGCCCAAGAGAAGGAAAAAGCTCAGGAGAAAGACGAAACTAAGGGGGACACTCTGGAGAAAGTGCAAGTAAAAGAGGAGGCTCAGGAGAAAAAGCAGGAAAAGGAGGAGGCTCAGGAGAAAGTGCAAGAAAAAGAGGAGAAGATTAAGGAAGCAGATTCGATCATTCCTGGCGTCAAAAACGATGCAGAGCTGGTCTTGTCCCAGGAAACGGATACGGCGTCCATCATATCGCCAGTCCCATCTGCCGGAGACAAAAAAGAGACCTACTCCAACCCAAACCTCTCTGAGTACCAGATCGGCCATCAGATCGAAGACCACTCGCAATTGTTGGACTCCGTCAAGTCATATGACTTATCCCGTTTGCCTTCCACCGAAGACACGGAGCTGCGGTCCAAAACAAGCGTTTTCCATGGCGTGGCTGACAGAACTCCGACCAGGCCCAACTTTGCCCGTAGCAACTCGGCTTTTGCCAACAAGACGGACCACGGGCCCAACGTGCAGGTCCTCGAGCGGGACTCGTTGCATGCTCCTTACTTCCAGACCAATGATGAGCGGTCTCCGTCGAGATCCAGGGCTCGTGACTCACTCAGAGAAAGAAGCACCGATAGATCTCGGTCTAGATCCCGATCCGCCATGTCGGCAGCCCATTTGGCCCGTGGTGATACCTACAAAAACACCCATGGCGAGTCTCCCATGAAATACGAGCTTCCTGCTGATATGCTTGTGGATGAGGTCAAGGAGGAGGAATCCGAAACTGATGAGAGACGGTCCAGACAGTCCAAGCCCACTTTGGGAGATTCTCTTGCTGCTGTTGAGGCTGGAGAAACCCCCAAATCTGTCAGTGTGGATGCGGATTCCGTGACCAAAGAGCCTTCGTTGGTAACCTCCGGTGACTATACCAATTTCAATGCCGAGAGCCTGGACAGTTTGGTGTACGGATCAGAGCAGGCCTCGGTACGGTCAGAGTCGTCCCGCAACTACTTGCGGTCCATTTCCCGGTCCAGATCTCGCAAGCCTACGTCGAATTTGAACCACGAGATCAGCGAGAAAAACGATTCGAATACCGACGAGTTGAGCAGGGAAGGTGCCTTGGTTTCGGATGACCCGTACCTGCAGGTGGGCAACTTGGATACCATGATGAAACAGGTGCTTTTGTCGTCCACCGAGAGGTCTCGTCACTCTGTGAGTGAACAGTCTAAGGGGGCTCCAAAGGATGCGCTGGTTTCGGGCGAAAAGAATGAATTGGAAAAAAAGACTGAATTGGCAGAAAACACTTCAGAATTGGGCGAAGCTCCTGAAAACGCTGTACCTGATGCTTCCCCAGATTCTCCCAAGAAGGAGGTGGATTCTGCTAATGAGCCTGTTTCGGAACCGGTCACAATTCCTGCTGAAGCAAGCAATAATCTAATTACTGAGCCTGGAGCGGATGCAGTATCCGAAGAGAAAGAGGTAGAACCGCCTATTCTGGAGAAGGCCGTGGCTGAGGATGCACATCCCGAAGAAAAGCCTACAGTGGATGATGTTTCGGCAGAGGAAAAGGTGGCAGAGACTGAGAAGCAGATCACGGCAGAAGAGGCTCCCAGCTTGACTGCCTCCGATATCACTGTCGACCAAGAAACAGCACAGAAAGCTACCCAGAGTGATGATATCATTGGGACACCTGAAATCAAGGAAGAGGCTGAACCAGTGGTGGAGGCATCTGCAGAAGAGGTGGAAAAGGACGCTCAATCGCAGGTAAGAACAAGCGAAGCACCAATAGTGACTGCCAGCGACATAAAGACTGGTTTGACGGAAGAGAAAGAAGAGAAAGAAGAGAAGGAGGAGAAAGAAGAGAAGGAGGAGAAAGAAGAGAAAGAAGAGAAGGAAGAAAAGGACGTGAAAGAGGTGGAAGAAAAGGAAGTCGTTGCAGGAACAGAAGCTTTCCCAAGCAAAGAAGACTCTCAAGTGGAGGAGAAATTGGACGAGGCTCTGGAAAATTCAGAGGCCGCTGCCGAAGCTCCAAAGATAGACGAAAGCCCAGAGGACGCTAAAGAAGAGAAGGACACCGAAGAAACGGAAGCTGGAAAGAGTGAAGAAAAGGAGACTGAAAAGACCGGAGATAAGGAAATTGAGGAGGCAGAGAAAGGAACAGTGACTTCTGCCATTCTGTCGATTGCAGGAGCAGTTGTGGGTGCAGCCAAGGATATCTTGCCAGGCCAGGATAACGTGAAGAATGAAGTTTCAGCGGAAGCAGAGACCAAAGAGGTGAAGGAGGCCGAGGCAGAAGACTTGGAGATCTCCACCGAAGAGTTACGTGAGCACTTGAAAAGTCTCCCCGTATACATCTTCACGTCTCTCGCCGGAGGCATGCAGATCGTCAACCGCACCAATCGATTGACCACAATCTTACAGGCCAACAAGGTCAAGTTCGAGTACCGTGACTTGGGCACGGACGAGGAGGCCAAGAAGTTATGGCGTCGGTATGCGCAGGGCAAGACGCTCCCGGGAGTGGTTCGGGGCGACGACTTTATCGGCAACTGGGAGTATATTGACGAGGTCAACGAGGACTACCGTTTGCAAGAGGTGTTGTACGAGACCTTGTAACGACACAGCTCAGTGGATAAAGAGGGGTCAAGAAAACAACCGAAGATGAGAGGTTTTAAGAAACCACTTTCATTTACTACCAGGTCCAAGAACCAGTCCAACCTGTCCCTGCAACATAGTCTATCCTGGTGTCACTTACTAGATACAGTGACAGTGACAGTGGAAAGTAGTAGTAGCAGTGACAGTGACAGTGGAAAGTACTAATTACAGTAATAGTAACAATAACACCTAACCCTTTCATTGTTCAAGTTATATATTCTATATAAAGTTTCAGGCATGCCACTAGTATTTATTTCGTCATGTATAACCTTAAACACATCACTATTGGAAAACTCAGGGGTTTTAATCATACTACCAACCCACATAAACATTAATATTGGTGGATTTATAACTAAAAGTCGGTCATTCAACCATACATGTATTCTGGTCACTTTTACTACCTCTATTGTAACCAAAAAAAAACATTTAATGGTACTCGTGAGGTACTATCGAAAGTGAACAATGAATGTTCAAAAGGAAGGTGCACGCTCACGAGAAAACTAGAGTGTGCTAAACCAGCTTATTAACGCTATACTTACCTTATTCCATACAGAAGGAATATTTATCTCCCACATAATCCTTGTGTGAAATGCTTTAACGGAGATACCGAATTCTATATAAGATGGAACTCGTCCAAATCCTTTAGAACTTGTGGGTTATTTCCTAACATATCCCAGTGTTTAATTAATCAGAATATTATCTGAGAACATACCCATACACCATACACCATCACCATACCCATACAGTGTATAGCATATAGTCACACCATACAGTGTATAGCATATAGTCACACCATAAACTAACAATAACATATAGCCATACAACATAAAGTGTTAGACCCACCATGGGTAGTGTACTACCCAAGTGGATGCTGGAGCAGTCTATATAAGGTGCGATGGTTCCTTCTTGAGGAATCATCGACGAATAACCATACAAAACACACTAAACAGAGTACTGGACTTAACCAGAATCTAACATGGGTTTTGTTCATTCGTTGGTGGAGCCCCAATAAAGGGGACTGCAGACAAATCCCAATGGTTCCGACACCACCCCGATATTGAGTACAACGCGGAGACCGCTCCCCACTTGATTGCTGCAATCGAATTGGGCAAGGCCTTACTGCACTTCTCGGACCGCTTAGACTCCCTTGGCTTGCCCACATTTTTTTTTTTTTTTTTTTTTTTCCC